>PITA01008830.1:46016-81546 GCA_004023965.1 Spilogale gracilis | reverse complement strand
TGCTTGGCTCATTTCACTCAGCATAATCTCTTCCAGTATGGTCCATGTTGCTACAAAAGTTGGGTATTCATCCTTTCTGATGGAGGAATAATATTCCATTGTATACATGGACCACATCTTCTTTATATTCATCTGTTGAAGGGCACCTTGGCTCTTTCTACAGTTGGGCAATTGTGGCCATTTCTCAATGAGCATTGGGGTACATAGGGCCCTTCTTTTCACTACATCTGTATCTTTGGGGTAAATACCCAGTAGTGCAATTGCAGGGTCATGGGATAGCTCTATTTTTAATTTTTTAAGGAATCCCCACACTGTTTTCCAAAGTAGCTGCACCAACTTGCATTCCTATCAACAGTGTAAGAGGGTTCCCTTTTCTCTGCAGCCTCTTCAACACTTGTTTCCCATCCTGTTAATTTTGGCCATTTTGACTGGTGTAAGGTGGTATCTCAGTATGGTTTTGATTTGAATTTCCCTGATAGCTCGTGATGACAAACATTTTTTCATGTGTCTGCTAGCCATCTGTATGTCTTCTATGAAGAAATGTCTCTTCATGTCTCCTTGTCTTTTTTTTTTTTTTTGATGTGATCATCTTTTTTTTGGTTGTTCAGTTTGAGGAGTTCTTTATAGATCTTGGATATCAGCCCTTTGTCTGTAGTGTCATTTACAAATATTATCTCCCATTCCATGGGTTGCCTTTTTGTTTTGTTGACTGTTTCCTTTTCTGTGCAGAAGCTTTTTATTTTGATGAGGTCCCAACAGTTTATTTTTGCTTTTGTTTCCTTTGCCTTTGGAGACATGTCTTGAACGAAGTTGCTGTGGCTGATGTCTAAGAGGTCACTACCTATGTTATCCTCTAGGATTTTGATAGTTTTAAACCAGTTACTTTGGGGTATTTTGTTGGGTAGCACTAGATATCTAGAACAGAATTTGGTACTAGAGGCAGAGTATTGCTTTAGTGTAAACCCAATGCATATGGCATTAATTGTAAGAATGACTGTTATGGTGAACTTGGAAGGGCCTTAAGAAGACTATTGGTAGATAACATGCAAAATAGAAAATATGTGTAAGGAGCAGGAGGATTAAGCTAAGGATATTTCCAAACATGGTGTTGAAAGTGCCACCTGACTCCTTCTAGTTGCCTATTATAAAGTGCAAGCAAAGTGAGATACATTAAAGCAGAGATTGTTTATTTTCAAGCAAAATGTCCAAGGCCCCCTCAAAAAAAACTTTACATCCAACAGGTTTTCAAAGTAAGAAAGGCCCCAGGGAAAAGATCAAATCCAGGGAAGTAGGACACATCATAGTATAAAAATTTGTTTAGGCTTAAAACAAATGACATGCCTTGCATTACCTTTTGCTGAAAACAGGAATTCAGAGGATCTTCATGGTGTGCCCCCTCCATAACCTCACAGGCTGCTCAAGATAGAGAATGGCCTTTCTCAGAATAAGAACTAAATCTCACTTCTTTCTAATGGAGAGGATTATAATTTGCTACACAAGAAATCCACAAATTTTTCAAAGGGATTTACTACCCTCTTGTGCTGAAAGGTGCAGAGAGAGTCCGTTGGGCCTTCAACCTTCTATGTAGAGAAAGAAAGCTACTAAGGAGGCTAAGAAAGCTACTCAGGTTAAGAGGCAGCCTATTTCAAAAAGAAAAGTCAATGACTCAGAGGGATGGAATTATCCCAGGGTGTAAGTGGGCCCTAATTGAACAACTAATGCCATAGACTTAGTTGGGGGTTAGAACACCAGTGAACTGATGATTGTTCTGAACCTCTAATATTTCCCTTTATGGGATGTCTGTGACAGTTACACTACTTCTACACTACCACTGTAGGGTATGAGTACAGGGGAACATAACAGTCCTTTTATTTTACAATTGTTCAGAATAAAGAAGTACTCAAGGAACCACAACATCACACACAGCTGACTTGTGTTTGGATGATGAGATCCCAGACTTCAGATAATGGTGTAATATAATGAGAGCTAAGGTTTTTAAGAGAGGTCAAGGGCATTTTGCATGTGGAAGAAATAGATGTAATTTGAGGCTGGATGATTGACTCTAGGAGACCGAGTATGGTCATACATTCTTTGGAACTGTCCTCATCAAGAGGTGGGGTCTATTTACTCTTCCTTCGACTTTATTATAGCTTTGACCAACTGAGTGCAGCAGAAGTGACATTATATCAGGTATAAGACTTATAAAGACTGGCAGCGTCCACTTTGGATATCTTGAACACCTGAGCTGCCATTGGAGAAACCTCACTCCCTACTGGAAAGAGTAAGAGGCTATCAGACTATATGAAAAATGTGATGTTTGGGGCACCTGGATGGCTCAGTTGGTTAAGTATCTAATTCTTGATTTCAGCTCAGGTCATGATCTCAAGGTCCTGAGATCAAGCCCCTTTGCTGGGCTCCATGCTTAGTGGAGTGTCTTCTTGAAGATTCTTTCCCTCTCCATCTGTCCTACCCCTCCCCTCAAATAAATAATCTGTTGAATAAAACAAAAAGGTGACGGTGCTGATTGAGTCCAGCCTTCTAACCAAGGTACCAGCCATATAAGTGAAGATGTTTTGGACCCTGCAGATTAGTCCAGCTATGAAGTTAATATCACCAAGAGATTCCAGTCATATTAATTTCCTATTACTATTGTAAAAAATCACTACAAACTTAGTGGCTGAAAAGAAAAAATTCATTTTTTGCAGTTATATAGATGAGAAATCTGAGATGCACCTCATTGGGCTAACAACAAAGTGTAAGCAGGGCTGTGTGGTTTTTTTAGAAGCTCTAGAAAGAACCCATTTTCTTGCCTTTTCTGGCTTCTAAAGGCTTCTTACATTCCTTGGCTTCTGGCTCCTTTGCTGTATCTTCAAAGCCAACAACAGTAGGTTGTATTTTCTCATACTGCATCACTCCTACCTTCTTGTCTGTCTCTCTCTTCCATGTGTAAATTCTTTCGTGATTACATTGGGCTCCTCTGGCTAATATAGGATAATCTCCCTCTTCACCATCAGCAATTAGCTAACTTAATTATAGCTGCAACTGTAATTCCCCTTTACCATGTTCTATAACCTACTCACAGGTTTCAGGAATGAAGCATGGGCATCTTTAGGAAGCCATTGTTCTGTCTACAGTACTGCACCAAGCCATGACATCTGCACCATGAGATCTGCCCAGCTGAACCATGCCTGAGTTTTTGATTCATGAAATCATGAAATGGAATAAAATAGTTGTATTGAGCCACTAATTTGGGGGATAGTTTTAGGCAGCAACAAACAACTAGCAAATTCTAACAAGTCAGACCAACAGATTCAATGCATCAGTAATGTGGGGGAAAAGGTAGTAGTGATGACATGGCAAAGTAATAGACCTTTTAAAATCAGGCAGCTGCAACACGTTTTTTGTTTGTTTGTTTTTCCTAGCTGCAACTTATTTTTGCCAAATGAAAATTTGGATCTTGTATTGCTATATTCTCTGAGTTTCCATGAGAACAAATTGGTTTTAGTTTTTATGTGGAATCCCTGAATATGTATATGTTACACACTTTAAAAAAAACACTAAATGGGTAAAACAAACACATTTGACCCATGGTCTCTGATACCGAGCTGACTCTTTAAGTAGATAGATAGGGTTCTTCAGTGGCCCACCTCCTTACTCAGCCTTCCATCTCTCCCCGTCAGTTAGTCTGATCTCTTCAGGGTGGACATCAACAACAGGATCTGAATCCACATCTTCTGATTTCTATGTCTTCAATTTCTGAAACTGAAATTGCAGGTTTCACTGTAGTATTCCCCTTCACATTCTCAGAATACAGAGGTCCCATATTTTTTACCTCTTTGCACTCATCTACATCTGACTGATAGTTTGTTTTCTGATCTGTGCCCAACAGATAGTTATTGAAGGATTAAAAGGGCACCTAAATTTGTAGAAGACAACAAAGTCCTGCTTCTACAAGGAGGCTCCTGGAGCCAGAGCCAAAAATATAAATGGCATGTAGGATGATTGGATCTGATGGACATATCAAATTGAGGAGCTTTCTGTCTAACTCCTGGGTAAGATTTGCTCTAATGGGAACCCAGACACAACACCAAAAGTAATATTAAAAGACTGCCCTAGAATATGAAAAGTTCTTAATTATGCAGAAGTTTGCACCTCAACCTCCCAAAAGAGCAGTTTGTCCTAACACATCCAAGGGCTATTCAGATTTTAGATCTTGGATTCTACATTTGCACTTCCTATGGGAAACTTCTGTTGACGTGGCTGCACCTTCCACTCAACGACCCTACACATGTACTCCCTTGCTATGTGCTCCAAGAGCATGTTATACCTCTTTTTCTCTCTCTCTTTTTTTTATACGTCTCTTTTTACAGCATTAGCACACTCCTTTGGCATTGCCTACTTAAGTGTCTATCTCCTCTGAGAGGATAAATGCTGTAAGGGTGGGGATCACTTATGCAGTGCTCATTGTTACATTCCAAGCATCTGCTGTAGTGTCTGGTCAACAGTGTACCCTCAGTATATGTTTGTTAAGTGAATCAAGTTGACCTTTTTCAAGGCAGTTGCTCTTCTTTCTTTTCTTTATTTCCTATCTCCTCCTCATCCTCTAGATCCTTGCCTGCTCTGTGTGTCCTCAGGAAAGCCTTCTCTGAGCTAGCCTTCTGTGTCAGACTACCATGTCTATGCTTTCTTGTTGTTCAGTATTTCTCCAACTGCACCTTTCATCACTGCAGTTTTGCATCTGGTTGCATGACAGTTCCATTAATGCCTGTGCCCTGCACTCTAATGTAAGATACGATCATGGGGTAAGTTTATTGCATAAATTAATCAACATACTGCAGTTGATTCCAATAACATCTGGATCTATTCCTGGTTAGAGGTTGGTTGGAAAGTAGAGAACCCTGGGTTATTAGTCCCATGAACTAGAAGTGAGTACAAATTCCCAGACTTGTAAACATTTAGTCTTGATCACATGACTCCCTCTCTTGAGCCATGGCTTTCATGCTTTTGAAATATGGATAATGATCTCTGAAAATATTTATTTAGCAAAGAGCATTTATTCTGTCAGGCACTGAATGAGGCATATGGATACTGCCACTAACTTGAGCAATATCATCCCTCCCCTTGGTGTGCATAAAATCTACTGATGAAGACGAGCAAAATTTATGGGATCTGTATTGGAATCACACAGTCATGGATGTGATTGTCTTGTGCAAATGCTATGGATGTGTGTGTAGAGACAGTGACTTTGTCACATGATAGCTTGGCAACCAGGAGTAAAAATCCAAATACAGTTTCTACTGAATGTGAATGCTTTTGCACCATGATAACATTGGGAAATCTTAAGTTGAACCATCATCATAAGTCAGGGACCATCTGTAATTATCCTAGTCTAATGTAACCTAGTACTGTTTTTTTTGTTTGTTTGTTTGATAGAGAAAAACACAGCGAGAGAGGGAACACAAGCAGGGGGAGTGAGAGATCGAGAAGCAGGCTTCCTACCGAGCAGAGAGCCCAGTGCGGGGCTTGATCTTGTGACTCCAGGATCATGACATGAGCTGAACGATGCTCAATGACTGAGCCACCCGGGCGCCCCTAGCCTAATACTATTTGTGATGAATACAGAGCCTTCTGCTCTCTGGGGCCTCATGTATCCCAGAGAGGAAGACAGGGATGTTCACAGCTTGACATCAAACCTAGGTTCTCAGCAGAGGTCATCACTCACTAGCTCTAGTGAGTAATTTCCTTTACCCGCCTGGGCTCCCGTTCCCTCCACCATAAAAATGGAGGCCATGCTATCATTCATAGTAAATTGATAGGAGAATAAAGAGACATTCAGTATTGCTATTACTATTATAATTATATTTGAATTATGATAATAGGGAGTGATAAGTGCTCTAAGGGAGGAGCAGCCTGGGCATAATGAGTGAATAAAGTGAGTGCTTTCCATCAGCTGCTGGACAGAGGATACTTCTTGAGGGTGGCAACACTGGTGCAAAGTTATCTGATGAGTAAGCAGGGGAAGGACACTTTAGGCAAAGGGGAAAGTAGGTGAGAAAAGATGGCGCTCTGGGGCAGCATTGCTCATTTGTGGGACTGTAAACAGTTCTCCTGGAGAACTGGGCTGTTGGCTGGGTTGCTGCTGAGCGGGGAGAGGTCAGAAGGGACCTGAATGCAAGCCCACCCATTTTTTTAGAGCATCGTCCTTTTCTCTGCAGTGAAAGGGGCTGAAAGTAAACTAAGAGCAAAAATGCATGCACACCGAAATTGCTCTCCAATCACTGTATTTTCCTGTTCAGATCCATCTTTCTCTCCAAGTCTACACTTTCTTAGGTAGAAGGGAGCAAGCTCCATGACTCTGATTGGTGGTAGGTTCTTTGTACTCAGTGGGAATATCTTTTCTAATGAAAATTCTGACCAAAAGCCCTGCTTCCTCTACTTAGAGGCCCTCTGTATTCCATTCCTTATCTTGCCCAGAAAAAATGCTTCCAATTATCTGCCAGCCTCTATTATTTGAAATGGTTCAGTATCAGCCATTCAACCCAGATAATTGAGCTAAACCTTTAAAATGGGTTTTTAATGGGGGGACCAGGAGGTGGGGAATAAGTTGATCTTGGTAAGTAAAGTTTCTCACAATCAAAGGCAGACTAATTAAAGCTTGACAGCCGGTGTTAATATGCACATTTAAAAAATTTAGCTCCCTAGAGATAAAACACGACAGGGAGGCATATTAGCCAAGTATCTATAGCCTTTCTGTAAGGCAGTAGAACATGTGTTCTAAAGAAAGAGATGTGCAGTTCTGTTTGATTTTTAAATGTAGAGCCCCCCCTTTTTTTTTAAACATAAAACTGATGGAACACCAATATATTGAAAAGATCAACTTAGGGCTGCCCTGGGGTAACAGGACAGGGGTGAACCCCCTTGGAATTACCCTTGATGTGTCCTAGTATGTCCCACCTTCTGTGCCAGATTCCAAGGCTTTGGAGCACATAGGGCCTGGGAGGTGAGCAGGTCTGGAGTTCTTTCTCCAATTTTCCCATGTATTCTTAAGCAAACCTCAGGCTTATTTTCATCATCTGCAGACTTCAAAGTGCTTGACTAAATGATCTTTGAAATCCCTCACTGCCAGATGGTCATGTGAATTCAAACAGATTCTTTAAAGCAAACTGGGGCTGTGCTTAGAGTTGATTCTAACAGGTCCTGGGTCAAGTACTTTATTCAAGTAGTGCCTAATTCCCATTGTAGCATGAATTTTTAGATTCTACTGTTTATACTTTATCCATAGGGAAGACAAGAGTCGGTGATATTCAGAAAATTGCCAAAGGTTGTGTGGCTTGTAGATGTCGAAGCAGTAATTGGAAACCAGTTCTGGTTCCAAAGCCAACACTCTTTCCATGAGGCTGACTTGTTTCTGGCTGAGTGAAGGTAAAATTGTATGTCACTGGGTTTCAGGGCTTTCGTTTTATACATGGAGATAATTGGTGTTTATAATCATAGTAGATTCTGTACTCAGGTTACATGGTCAACTAATAATAAACCCACATTCTGAGGTAAAATAAACTTTTCCCTTTTTATGTAGCCAGGAGAACAACTAGGGATTTATGAGAACTATCTACAGACCTGTGAGAGGCTGCTCATATATAGTGAACAGCACATAGGTGCCAAAAAGTCCTTGTTAGATAACATCATCTTTGGGACCTTGAAGGGTTGAACTAAGGCCGGTGGTAAAGTTCATTCAGAACAATTTCAGAATGCTCCTTCTCAAAGAGTTGTCTGGAGACATGGCAGCTGCCCCAGGAGGGTCCATAGTTCTTATACCTGGAGATCTGTGAGTAGACATCACCTGTCCACTTGTAAGATAATTATAGGGGAAACTTAAACATGCAATGGGGCATTGCAGAACTAGAAGGGAATGCCTTTGGGATCGTTGCAATGGGAGATACGCTGAGTTTAGCTCCTCAGGATCCTGGATCAAACCTTGCTTCTTCTGGGAAGAGGAAATGGGTGAGTGTCCACTCAGGGAGAGAGTCTAATGTAAGCAAAACTAATGTAAATGAGATAAGGATGAGCCCCGCATGGCTCTAGTCCCTGCAAAGTATAACAGCCAGGGAGGCACCAGGGTGCCTGAGATGCTTGTCCCTGTGACCCCTGAAGGCAGGCACTCTCTACTTCCTTCCTAGCTCCCGTTGCATGTAGTCATTATTTGTCTCATTTATGTGGCTGCTTGATCAGTTAATTCTATGAGTATAAGACTGGCTCCTTCAGGTTCACCCTTCTGTCATCAGCACTTGGGGAATGATGGGTAGATAGTGGATGCTCAGTAAGCAGTTGTATCCACAGATGGAGGGAAGCTCCAAACCAAGGTAAAAATGGGAGCAGGTGAGCATGGAATGCTGAAAAGAACTGAATTTCCACAGCTGAGGTTCCATCAGTGTCTGCCCACTTCATGCATCCCACTAAGAGTCTCTGCAGGCCTGGCCCTCAGCTGTCCAGATTTGTCTTGTTAGGCTGAAAAACCACTCTTTTCATTCATAGGAGGCTGGGAGTCCATCTCTTTTTCCTAAGTTAGGTGGTCCTGGGGTTCACCCTGGCACTTCTGAGTAAACTCACAGTGCAAACTCCGGTTCTTAATTCTCCCAGGTAGTGCTTTGTCTAACAAACAATCTCTCTGGGTTCCTGGACACCACATCAGTTTCCTGTGAGACTGATCCTAGACCATAACTTCTGCACAGTCCTTAAAATTAGGGGCTGTGGCTAACTCATTTCAGTATTCCTTCTGGCATAGAACCTGGTTTGGGCATTTACTTGTAGGTTGGTAGAAAGTAAGAAAAGAAGGGAGAGCTGAAGGGAGGAACAAACAAAGGGAGGGAGAAAAAGAGGGAGAGGCAAGCTTTTCCCCTAGCCCACTATTTCCTTGTCTCTTGCCTCCTGAAGCTGAATTTAGTTTCTTCTCTCCAAACCTCTACACTGCAAAAAGGAATGTGCTCCCCCACCAACCATGTCCTCCTGGCGTTTAGACACCAGCTCCTGCCCCACCGATGGCAGTCTTCTTCATCCCAGCCTATGTGTTCTTTTACACATGGTGTCCTGGGAAACTGCAATGTTATCATTGACTAGTCATGTGCCCTTGAGCCAGAAACTTCAACTTGCTCATCTTTGGTTTCTCATCTGCAAACTGGGAGTTAAACTTGACCTCCAGGCTTTAGGAGTAAATCAAAGGACACCTGCACAGTCCTTGTTGCATGGTAAGTGACCATTTAGTTCTTGGTCCCTTCCCCTTCCCTGCAGCTACCCCTTTTCTTCTCAATTCAAATAAACAGTGAGACATACTTTCTTGGGAAGGCAAAGAAGCATATACAATGGAGGGGAAAGGCA
Organism: Spilogale gracilis; assembly: GCA_004023965.1. Lineage (NCBI taxonomy): Eukaryota > Metazoa > Chordata > Mammalia > Carnivora > Mephitidae > Spilogale > Spilogale gracilis. The sequence continues at coordinate 72,174 of PITA01008830.1, read as the reverse complement.
AGGAGCAGCTCCATTTACAGATGCAGCTATCACTTGCAAAGCCATCCTCAACTTGGCACCTTCTACTCGCTTGCTTTGCTGAGCAAAGACTTGAACCCCAGATGCCATTCGATGTGCATGCTTCGGGGAATAATAAAAGAACCTTATTAGGAAATGCAATGGCCTGTGCTGTCATTGAAGAGCTGGAGATTGCTGCAAGGGGAAGGGTGTTGTCCAGTACAGGAAATGGCCCCTTGCAAATAAGAAAATAATGTCATTTCTAAGAAAGATAAAAAAGAAATTTCTAGGCCAAGAGATATGATGCCTGTTAACAGGGACCAGACATGAAACAACCACTCTTTATGTGATAATCTGAGCAAGAAGTAGAAGTGGCAGCATCTCCCAGAGGTTGGCAAGTTTGGAGAAAATATCATCTTGGATAAGTTGCTGCATTGCCATAATGGGTTTCATGAAAGACTTTTGGGAAATCGAACTGCTTCAGATTTTTCCCTCTGCTAACCATCATTTGATTTGATTTGGTTTGAATAAGAATTGAGTACTACTGTTTTCCAGGAGAATATCTCCCACCATTGCCCACCACAGGCATGATAATAGCTGATCATTTAGTGATGACCCAACCTTGTCCAGTTAGAATTTGTCATAAGGGTTCTGTCAACTTAAACTGAGAAAGTCAGTATGTAGCAATGTTATTCTTCATTCATGAGAGTCCTTTAAGTGCGAATCTTAAAAGCTCCAGTTGCCATATTTTCCAAAATAAGGGGAATTGACCATTGTGAGAATGCAGCTGAGCCATAGGAAGAGGTAGAAAGGAGACAAAGGTGGAGAGAGAGAAGCTGATGTGCTCAGGTCCTTGGTTTCCACTCTCCTTGGAGACCACTTGCATTCCCACTATTCCTTCATTGCCCATGAGAAAAAGAAAAGCAGCCTTTACAACCTGCAGCTGGCCTGGCACTCACAGCTCGTCCTTGATGTTCTCCTGTTGAACACAAACAATTTCACAGAACATCAACATCAGAAAAAGGCCACTGTGTGACAGTGATGGATCAAGGCTAACACAAAACTACTTCATAATTGTGTCTGAACACAGGAAAAAACACGAGTGTTGTCCAAGCCACTAAATAACAACACTCCCTTGTCCTGGCTGGTGTTCGTGACTGCACTTCTTTACTAATTGAAGTTTAGCTTTGCCCCAGCCTGCCCTCCCAACAGTGCCTAAGATTATGCAGCCAAAATTACCCTTACTACCCAATAGCACCCCATCTAGAATGCTCCCTCACTTCTTGGAAACCTCCAAGGAATCACCCCCCCAAAGCCCAAATCTTTTTATTATTTCATTTTATATTTTATTTATTTGACAGTGAGATAGAGACAGAGAGCACAAGCAGAGGGAATGGCAGAGGGAGATGGAGAAGCAGGCTCTGCAGTGAGCAGGGAGCCCAATGCGGGGCTCGATCCCAGGACCCTGGGATCATGACCTAAGCTGAAGGCAGACACTTAACCATCTGAGCCACCCAGGTTCCCCCAAAGCCCAAATCTTAAAATAAGTTCTTTCCAACGTCATCTTCCTAAAAATTCTCCCTTGATGCAATGGACGAGAAACCCACCTGTTTAACTACAGATGTGTTTCTGGTCATCTTTGCCTGGAGGACATTGACCTACTGGTCAACCCAATCCATGATCCCCTAGCAGAAGCCTGATATTCATCTAATTAATGTCCTTTTCTCCTTAAGCTAGACCAAGTTGGGTTCCAATCATGTGCCACCAAAGGTCCTGACTAATGTACTTCAATCCAGTAGCCACGTATAAATCACACAGCATTTGTATTCTTCCTGAAGATAATGAGTTTCACCTTTCCACACTTTTGCTTATTGAAATTTCATTCATTCTACAGACTGAGTTTGCACTGTGTGCCAGGCACTGTCCTGACAGCTGGGGACACCAGCAGCATGAATACAACACCCAAACCCCTTGCCCCTGTGGATATTACATTCCAAAGCTGTGTGGTTTTGCTCTGGCTGGAGTGGATTTCCCCGCCTTGCTGAGATGCTTCTTATTCGTCAAGACTCCATTTAAATGCCACCAGCATTGGGGAACCTTCTAAGATTATCAGAACAAATCACCTCATGTTTATGAACAAGGTGGGAAAACGTCTATAATATAAGGCTAACTAGAAAGGGGAGAAAACAGGAGAAGAGTAGTGAACAAGCCTCAAAGTCTTGTTCTGGTGGGGCTGATGCCCCAGTTGAGGCATTAGGTAAGAAGCAGCACTGTGTGACATGCTCTGACTTCACATTTCATGTAGTCTCTGCTTTGTGGACCATAAACTGTGGTGTATTGGAGTGGGGGAAGTGAAGATGGAAACAAGGACGTGAATTTAGAGGGTTTAGAAGCCAACCAGGTGAAAGAGGAAGACTTCAGTTGGAGTGTTACTAGTAGTGCAAGTGATAAGATGTGGTTGGATCTGGGTCAAAGTTGAAGGTGGAGTTAATAAAATTTGCTAGTAGGTTATAAGTGGGATGTGAGAAAAGGCAAAGGGTCAAGGTTGGCCCCAAATACCCTGACCTACGAAAAAGAGAGTGTGATTGCCATTGACTGAGTTGGAAGCATAGAGAAATGTCTTTTTAGGGGAAGGAGCAAAGTATTTAGAAATAAGAGTTTAATTTAGAATATGTGTTTGAGAGGCCTATTAGATTCCCAAGGATGAAATCAGGGACACTGTGCTAAGGGCCACTTCACTGATTCTTAAGAAATGTAAATTTCCTGCCATTGAATGTCTTTTTATCCAATACAGACACCTTTTTGATCTTTTCTCTCTACTTAAATCCTACCCACTTTTTTCAAAGAATAGTTTGAAGCCTTCCTTGTCTGTGGTCACCATTTATCGAATGGTTTCCCTCTACCTAGAACTGGAACAGTGAGGATCAGCAGGGAAGCTGTGCTCTTTGAAGTCATTTGGGGATTCAGCTTCCCCAAATTTAGTGGCTCCATCAATACTAGAAGCCATCAAGCATTCTGGCCACACACATGCCCAGCTGGGGATGAGAGGAAGAAAGAACCATGAGCTAGCAGGTGTGACCCATCATGAAGACTCACTCCATCAATGAAAACATAGACATATGACCCCCTCAAACTTCAGGGGAAACTGGGAATTAGGTGAGCAGTATAGACAGGAGAGAAAAAATGGGATTCAGTGAATACATAACATAATTTCAACAACACCCTCCACATTTTGAAAGTTACGTTGTGTTTTGCTGAGCGTTTTATTGGGGTCTCCAGATTGGACCAGAAGCTTTCTGGTGCTCTTTGCTGAGGGATGTTGGAGCTGTGGCTGTGGTTGGTGGTCTTGGTGGATGGTTTTGGCCATCTAGGTCTGACCTAGAACATGAAAAATTCACGGTACTTCGAACCTTCCAGACACTCCACTTTCTACATGCAGATCTGTTCTATGCAAATAGAAAGGAAGTGAAATTCCACTCAGAAGAGCAAAGTCCATTTGGGAGCCTTCATAAATGGTGCCCAATAAATAAGTCATTTCAATTGGGTCTTTTGAATTTACAAGGTTTAATTCTTCAGCTTCCGTGGACTCCCTCGTGGGTAATTGCAGTTGACAGGTTTACGCCTCCTGATGGGCGTTTTGTCACTCAGCTCCGCTCTGCACACAACTTTACAGTCTGTCAAGCCTAAACCTCTTTAAGCAGTGGCAATTGATGTCAGATAATGTTCGTTGTTGTGATTCAAGACTGAAGCTTACTCTGGTATGAAAAAACAGAATCTTTACCAAGGAAGTAAATGGAACACTCGAGGCAGGCGGAAGTTTCCGCAGGGAGATAAGCAGAAGCTGGCAGACATGGATCCAACATGTCATCTGGCACATCTGGCCCTCCAGAGCTGGGCGGGCTGAGGGAGATGATCACGACTTCCCAGAGACAGGCCTGGGTTCAAGTGTGACCCCTTGGGTCAGTCAGCAATGCCTGGGCACCTACCTTGTCCCTGGTACTGAGGTGATGTGCTGGGGCACTTTGGTAGGAGGTCTGGAGCCATCATTTTCTCTGTCCTATAGCAAGAATCCTGTCGCCTCCAGGACTCTGAAAGTCAAGTGACTGTGCCATCCCCATTTTCTAAATGTTAGCCATCTCATCTCTTAGACCAAAGCAGAAGGTCCATCTCAAGTGCCCATGAGAGGTGCTCAGTTCCCATCCCTTAATTCCAACCCCTGATTAGTGGTATTCAGTGAATCTGTCCAGGTCAAATCTAGCAAAGCACTGACTTCTCGGTGTGTTGGCAAGGGCTCCTCCTGCTCACCTTCCCTGTACCCCAGGTGGACCATTACTCTCCTCCACTACTTCATCTTCCCTACTAGATGGCATGCCACAGTGACTGCCATTGTCCCATGAACATCACTCAGACGCTCCCATGGCTGCACCTTCACTTTCCTCCCAGACTTGGGCCTGGCCTGCCCTCCCATGAACATGAGGAATGATAGAGATGAGGTAAAATATTCAGAGAATGCATCTTCATTCAGAGGAGTCTTCTCTTAGCTGGCCCCATCATATCCTCTTTTATTTTTTTAAAAGATTTTATTTATTTATTTGACAGAGAGAAACACAGCCAGAGAGGGAACACAAGTAGGGGGAGTGAGAGAGGGAGAAGCAGGCTCCCCGCAGAGCAGGGAGCCCGATGTGGGGCTCGATCCTGGGACTCAGGACCATGACCTGAGTTGAAGGCAGACACGTAATGACTGAGCCATCCAGGTGCCCCCCATATCTTCTTTAAAAGGGAGGTGTCTTATGATGGTCAAAACCTCATAAGAAAGACTGCGCGTTGAAGTTCTTATTTTGAGTTGTAACAATTGGTGTCAGATAATGTTTCAAATGTGTGAAAAGGGCAAAAAAAAAAAAAAGTGAGCAGTGGGAATATTCAGGGCAAACCTCATACCTCTCTCTCAGAGGGATATGCTCTTGGCCCATGATTAAGTCAGGGTAATGAACACAATAAACCCCCTCACATCTGTGTTATTCATAATTAATGCCAGTGAGAGAGGCAACTAGCCAACTTCTTCAAAGTCTGCCTTCTGACTTGGGGGTGAATCACATCTTTATGCCCTTTCTGGCCCAGCCAGTGTGTTTCTCTCAACCTAAGGGGACCAATTACTTCATAAGAATTGTCCAGTCATTGTCAGGAGCATGGCAGTGTATAGACAATCGAGGAGAAAAACAACATCAAACCTTCCAGGGTATGTACACCATGGCTTCTGTGTTCAGTTTGCTTTTCTGAAGAGAAAACTCTGTCTGAATCATCTGCTTTTGGGTAACTTGGTCGCCTTCACAGCCCCTCCCCACAAAAAATAAGTAAAGGAGATTTCTGCTGCAATGCAAATTCAGTTGTCACAGTAGAAGCAAAATCTGTTTATGACTTTTAAAACAAAAATTTGCCTTCTTAAAAAAAAACTCCATTCTCATTCCCTTTATATGTGGATATGTGTGCTTATGACTACATACATCATACATACCAGTACACACATGTATAATATATATGTGCATACTATGAGTATTTACACATGCAAATATAGCATATGAGTTGTATATAGGCTTTGAGAAGCGTACCAAGGAAAATAGTCCTTAGCATCACTCATTGCCTCTTGTGAATTAGGAAATGTGATTTTGTCAGGTTCTTTAACTTTAAATTTCTACCTCAATTTTTACTTTCCATGTCTGTGCTCATGCATGACCTTGAGCAAGTCAGTTAAGGTCCCCAAGACCTTGTGTTCCCTTAAGGTACTTTAAAAAAAAAAAAGATTTTATTTATTTATGTGACAGAGAGAGAGATCACAAGTAGGCAGAGAAGCAGGCAGAGAGAGAGGAGGAAGCAGGCTCCCTGCTGAGCAGAGACCCCCCCCTCCCCCCAATGCGGGCCTTGATCACAGGACCCCGAGATCATGACTTGAGCCAAAGGCAGAGGCTTTAGCCCACTGAGCCACCCAGGCGCCCCCCTTAAGGCACTTTTAACCACTAAAACCACTCATAGATGTATGGTCCTCACAAGTAATAAAACGCTTTCACACATTCCATCTTCTTTGCTCTACAGAACAACCACTAAGTGGGGGTCATGCTAGCATATTTACTTTATTTTATTTTTTAAATTTAGAATCAATTAATTAACATATAATGTATTGTTAGTTTCAGGGATAGAATTTAGTGATTCATCAGTTGCATATAACACCCAATGCTCATTCTATCAAGTGCCCTCCTTCATACCCATCACCCAGTTATCCTTTCCCCAGCCACCACCTCACCAGCAACCCTCAGTTTGTTCCCTAGTCAAGAGTCTCTTATGGTTTGTCTCCCTCTCTGATTTTATCTTATTTTATTTTTCCTTCCCTTCCCCTATGTTCATCTCTTTCATTTCTTAAATCCAACACATGAGTGAGTATGGTATTTGCTTTCTCTGACTGACTTATTTCACTTAGCATAATACCTCTAGTTCCATCCACATCATTGCAAATGGCAAGATTTCATTCTTTTTAACAGCTGAGTAATATTACACTGTGTCTGTGCATGGACATGCGTGCGTGCGCATGTGTGTGTGTGTGTGTGTGTGTGTGTGTGTGTGTGTGTGTACCATATCTTCTTTATCCATTCATCAGTTGATGGACATCTGGGCTTTTTCTATAGTTTGGCTATTGTGGACATTGCTATTTTAAACACTGGGGTACATGTACCCCTTCAGATCACTATGTTTGTACCCTTTGGATACATGCCTAGTAGAGTAATTTCTGGGTCATAGGGTAGCTCTATTTTTAACTTTTTGAGGAACCACTTCCAGAGTGGCTCTGCCATACTTATTTGAAAGATGAAGAAACTGAGGCTCAGAGAGGTTGACTTATTACTTGCTACATCAAAAGGCTGAGGAATGGTGGTGCCTGGGCAGAGCCCAGTTCTCATCCCTAGTGCCTTTCCACCTCATACAGTGAGCGGGAGAGCAGTGTGTGAGGCTGGAGGGAGAATGTCAGAGGAAAGTGGTTATTATAACAACCCAAATGATTATTATATTTCTTTCTTTTGTAACATAGTTAACAGAAACAAGGATATCATTCTATATGCTGAATATATGCAATCCCATTAATTTTGTTTATGACATCTCTACCTCAGGCATTAGGAAACCTATTTACAGAGACTCCAAAAGTTAATTTGAAACTCATTTGCCTAAAGTTGCACGGCTGATAGTGACCCTAAGGCTTGAACCTGGATCCGTGAAGCCCACTTTTCCTCCAACTGTCACGTACTGTCTCTTAAAGAGAGAACTACAAAAGGAGAACCACCATTAACTGATGTGTTAAGTTGCCAGTTTATGGCTACAGGAACTGATTGCCCTGGACACTAAGTTCTATTCTGTCCAAGTCACCCGGCAAATAGCCCTGCCTCCGGAAGTTGAACCAAGGCCATCTTATTCCCAGCTTCGCCCTTTCATCACTCTCAGTGCCTCCCACCACCAATTTCTGAAAAAATTCCAACGTTATTACCTCTTAGAGAGCATTTTGTTGAAATCTCTTGAGGCAAGCTTTATCTTTTTTCCCCTCTGCTTCTCTGTGATTAGGGTCTTTCTGACACTTGGCTGCTGTTAAGTTTCTATTACTCTGTAGCACACATGGTGCAGAGGCGAGGCCCCCTTCATTTAGATGGAGTGCTTAACGTTTGGAACCACAGGCATGCATTTTAAATGCAGCTGGCTCTGCAGGTCCTAAGGTGGCTTTGGATTTCGCCCTGGGATTGCCTTGTAAACGTTGATTCTATTATAGCTGCTGAGGTAGGCCTAGAATTAAATGGCCGTGTTGATAGATCAGCATAGAACAATATATCTATAATTTCTTCAATAAGCTTTCCAGAGCAAAACATTTGGAAGGAGTTGTTCTTCTGTGTGCCAAGACAGAACTTACTTAAAGGGAATTACGAGCAATGGGGTCCCAGCCAATACAAAAGTTAAAGTATTTACATTTCTGTGTAAGTGGTGGTTGACAACTCTGGGACTCATAGTACAAGCATTTATTAGTTACTCAGTCATCTTAGACGTTCACACAATATTTCACATTGGAATGCAAGATGTGGGCAGGCCTTACAAAATGCCCCCTCCACAGGCAGGTGTACACACACACACACACACACACACACACACACACACACACACAAGCTTATTTATTGTATGCTTTGTTTTTTGCCCTTCCCCATGAGAATAAAGCTGGAGCTGGAGGGTCCCCTAAGCTGTTATGGGATAAATCTTTACATATAAAGTCCTGTGTTATTTCCCCGCTGTGGTGCAGATTATCATTCACATTTAACAAATGAGAAAACAGAGTCTTAGCCAGGTGAAGGGCCTTGGCCATGACAACAATGCTGGGATCCAAACTCAGGTGTTTCTGATAAAACGTCGTTTCCACTGTGTCACATGACCACATGGACGTTCACCTAGCCAGACCATGATTGTGAGCTCTGAAGACTTGTTCTATTTCTCCAGTGTCACAGAACCCTTCACCCTACTGTGCCCGGGCTTACAGATAGGGTTCATCCAAGGTGTTCAGAGGGTGATGACGTCAGGTCAGAGGCCAGCACAATGCCATTCTCCAAATACTAAGATAATTCTTTGGTGCTACTTCCAAGTTCTTTGTGGTGATTCTCTCTGCTCTATATCATTCTTCAAATAATCTCAGTTTTCTTAGAGTGTGTGTTTGCTTCCTTTCTGATTCAATGTTATACCGTTTGGAGAGATGCCATGGACATTTTACTAGAATAGAAGTCAATATTCTTAGGTCTAGCTCTGCCATGTACTAATTGAGATAGCATATCACATCACCTCAGATCTCTCAGCTACAAAATTCAGTTAAACAGAAACTGTTGAACTTATTTCTCAAGATTTCTATCAAATATTGGGTGATAGTAGAGGTCACATGAATATGAGTCAAACACTGTCAGTACAAACCAAATGGACATCCATTAATCCTAAAAGTATCATCTTCAAAAGTCATCAATTGTCACCTTACTTTTGCCAGTCCATAAAAAATCATTGGTAGAAAATATGTTCTCTATACTCTCTCCTGATAGCTGTACAGATTTCAACTACTTCCTCACAACTTGGGAAACTTGATTCTTGCGTTTTCTTTTACTTGTTCCCATATTTCCCCCTTATTTCTTTCCTTCTATTTCTATGTCTCTCTCCTCCTCCTTCTCCTCTTTCTCTCCTATTTTAGAGGGGAAATGAGAAGAGAGATATGCTCATCTGATTACAATGAAAGAAAAAATGACACATGATCTCAGGGAGGTGCTAACAAAAGGAAAGGGAACTCTTAGAAGGCAATAATTATATCTTTTTCTATTGGGGCAGAAGAATGTATTCTATTAAAAAAAGACTAGGGAAGATCCCCAAAAGAGATGATATTCCATCTATCTGATAGAAACAGGAAAATGTTGCCAGACATGAAGTAGGTCTGGAGAAATAGTTTTCAAGGTAAATGAAATAGCATGATTTTGGTTTGTAACCTCAGGCTTCCCTGGGTGAAATCTGAAATTGTCCCCATACACAGAGGTCAAGGAGAGACAGAAGAAAAAGCCAGGCCACTCCAGATTGGTAGATGCGGGCTTAGAAAGCAAGGCAATCTACACACAAGGCTTGTCTTGAGCAATGTTAGATAAGTAGATCTTTGCACCTGCCAACCAAATCTTGACAGTGTATTCAGAGACTGTAATTGCGTTCAGTCACATCCACTGTCCAGATGGTCTCAACAACACCCATTCTTTCAAGGATGCAGCCTTGAAAATGGTTCCCACTGTGGGAACAGGGGCAGAACACACAGTCTAAGGACAGAGGATGGGAGGAGGCTCCGATTTCCCAGGGCCATCTTATGGGTCAAATAGTGATCACATCCTCTCAATGACCTCCTTCAACACATCATCAGAGACTCAGAGCTACAAAGTGTGATTCCCAGAACTTTAACACACAACTGCTTCCCCTCTTTGTCTCCTGTGGTGAGGTGAACTGAGACACCTTCTTGAGAACAATCTTTTTCCAGCTTCCCCACACTATGAACACTGCCCAAATGAACAGCATCCATCAGGAAAAAAAAGTCGAAGATCTTATGTACATATTTGAGGATTAATATATTTGGAGACGGTACATATTGAGCCATTCTTAGCTAAGTTAATACTTCTTTGTAATTAATTTAGGCTCTGCAAGGAGTTAGCAATAAGTGATATTAATATAAGGGGTATGTTTTCTGTATATGAAATGAGGTTATATTGCTTTTGAAAGGAAATTAAAACTGTGATGAGAACAATTTATTCCAAAGTGACTTGGGAAAACCACAATTTCAACAGCAATGTCTTCCTTCTGATGAAGGAGCCAGAGCCCATGGCTGAACTTGTACAGCCAAAACTTGAGAGAAAGGGAGTCCCTCCATTAACTACCAATATTTTCAGGACATGTGAAATGCCCTGGATGGGATCCTTCTCCCAGATGGGGTTTCTCACAGGTGGCTTCATATGGAATTTTTCCTGGAAGGTGGGGAGTGTTTACAAAGGGACTTCAGTAGGGGTAATAGGATTGGTGAACCAGAGAGGACTTCTTTTTCTGACAATGCAGTGCCTCCCAGTCAGCTTGCAGATGCCCCTCCTCCAAGCAAGCACAGTTTTTCCATAAAACAATATATTTCAATCACTGCATCCACAAGCTAATAATAAAGAGAATGAAATTCTCAGACACCAGAAAAGAAGCAGAAGTTGAAAGCCCAGGTAGGAAGCACCAATGTGGATGCTCTAACTGCCCTGAGAAGAGGCATGGTAGAGGGCTTGGTACCTGTGTTAGGATTTGATTAGAGAAGTGAAACCACTCATGGTTTTATGTGCTTATCATAAATACTTGACTTCATGCACATGTCAGGACTGGTTAAACAGCCTCCACAAGACAGTGCTGTTGGCTACTGGGATTGAAATGAACACAACAAGGAGGTGGGAAGGGAGGTCATGAAGTGGGGGAGAACAAGGACAGACTGGAACCTGTGAGGATGAACTAGACTCTGATTACCTCACTACCTCTGAGCTTTTGCTTATAACAGTGGAAGGGATGTGCAGGGGGAGGTTGGTGTCCTCTGGCAGGCAGCTGCCAGGAAGTTTCAAGGAAGTTGAAGAAAGTTCTGTGAGTGCTGGAGACTGGCAGCCCCCTACCCACCCTATACCAACAAGATGAGCCAGGAAGTCATGACAAGGCCACTGGACTGGACCTTCTAAGCAATAACATGGCTTTTGCTACCCTTCTTCCTTTGAAGTCTTGCAAAAATGTTTCTTGAGGGCAGTGTGAACCAAAACCATGCAGATGAGATTTTGAAAAATGTATTTCCAACCAAATTAAGTTGACAGAGTATAAAGATGTCATAGAACTTGTGGGTGTGGGTCTTAAAACTACTGATGACAGGAGAGGAAGTTCTAGATCCATGATACATGGGAGTTATAGACCAGACCTTCCCATAAAGGCCTAAACCCTGAATACACAGGATTTCAGATCCAGCTTGAGATTTCATATTTTCAAGTGAATCCATTTGTTACCTGCTTTGTCTTATAAATATGTCTTACAAGGTTAGCTATAATTTTAGCCACTTGCCTCATTTTAAGAATGTCTTATGGTCTTTTTATAAAGAGCAAGCTAATTAGGGCTAGATCAGCGATGTTATAGTGAGAAAATTATAGGGAGTCACTTTATCACCATAGTAGGTAGATAAGATATACCTTTTAAGACAACATTTTTTAAAAATGTGAGGCAATAAATCCAATGTTATGGAACAAACATTATAAGAATGTTCATTATACAGCAAATATAGCCTAGCCTCAAGGTTGCAAGTCAAGAGTCCTGATAACTATAGTGTTGTAAATCTGTCAATATTATAAGAAGGTTCTTTCCTTATTTTAACAAAGTTACTTAGAAAGAAACTCAGCTCTGTAATGGTAAGATACAGAAGAAATGAAGATTTAACTTAATTTTTATGCTAACAGGTATGCTTATATTTGCTTCTATTTTCCTACTTTATCTAGGAAGATATATGGATTAGTTCAGGGATAATCTTTACAAAGTGTCTGAGTCAACAGATTCTCAATTTTAAAAAGTTCTTTATTAACTGCTGAGTTTCATTTAGATTCTACTTCAGAGTTATCTTTTAGCCAAGAATGAAATAAGGAATAAGGGATTTTTCATGCAAAGTTTCCATAGACCAGAAAAATGGAAAAAAAAATCTGGAAGAGGGAGCTGGTTACTGTTTCTGCTCCAGGAAGGAAGACTGGAGCCTTCTTTGTGGCTGGGGAACCCAAGACTTTGCTTCAAGTGGACCTGGGCCTTCATTTACCTTACCTGTGTGGGTCAAGACAGAGCAAAAGTTGGCCCCAGGCTGAAGATACTCATGGGAATTCAGACTTTTCTTGAGGAACAGACTAAAAACACAAATAGGAAATATTTTTAGGGGAAAACAAGCAAAGCCTAAAAGCTCTTGATGAGATGAGTTTATACCAACAAATAAGCGAACAGATAATAGCAAGCAACTAGACAGAAAGTATTTGCTGTGTGGAGAGTCTGTGGATGACACAGATGACATGATTAGTTGCCTAGAGGCTGAGATAATAAGTAATCTGAAAATGGGTACAAAATAAGCATATTTAAATGATTAAATACCTAAAATTAAAAATTAAAAAAACAACTAAAGACCTATGAATAAAGAATGGCCAAATTTGAAAAAGAATCTGTTGAGTGTTCTACGATGAAGAACAATGAAAATATTGCTCTTAGGTGGGAATCCCTCAGAGAATGGAGATATTAAACATAGTATTAGTCTCACCTGAAAAAAGAATTAGTGAGTGGTGAGATAGGCCTGAGAGTCCTAACCCAGACTGATCTACATGGTGTGGAGATGGAAAAATCTAGAAGAGAGGTTAGAATACACAGTTGACAGATTCAAAAGGTCCTGCTCACCTCTCAGAGTTCCAGAGGGAATAGAGATGGGGCAAGGCCATATACAAAGGAAGAATGTCTGAGAATTTTCTGGAATTCATGAAAAACATAAATCTTTATATTCAAGAAACAATGGTAAGTATAGCACCAAAACATAAAAATAAACTCATTTCTAGGTATATCATATTGAAAAGAAGACAAAAGGGAAGGGGGAATTTTTAAGATTTTATTTATTTTTAGAGAGAGGGAGATAGAGAGACAGAGAAAGTTTGAGTGAGGTGAGGGGCAGAGGGAGAGAGAGAATCTCAAGCAGACTCCACACCCAGCATGGAGCCCAGCACAGAGCTCTATCTCACAACCCTGAGATCACAACTTGAGCCAAAACAAAGAATAGGATGCTCAACCAACTGAGCCACCCAGGCACCCCAGGAAGGGAGTTTTTAAAACAACCAAAGGGAAAAATACAGATTTGCTGCAAAGAAATATTAGTTCTGTTGATAGTGATTTCAGAGATTTCAAATAGTGACTTCTGAACAGCGACAGCTGAGGTCAGAAGGCTATGTAGTAGTATCCTCAGTGCGACGAGGAAGTGCACCGACCTAGAATTTTATACTGAGCTAAGTTACCCCTCAAGAAAAAAAAAGTGAAGGACATTTTCATGACTCTTTTCCTTCCAAAAAAAAAAAAAGAAGAAGAAAAGCCCCAAGAGGTTTGCCACTCACGTACCTTGGCTAAGAAACTACTTTTCTAGAGAAATGCAAATTAAACTCTGAGCATGGTATGAGCAAGTGAAAGCAAGCAAATCGATCAACACATATTTCTTGTTTCCAAATAAGAACTATTCCTGTAAAATAATGCCCATAATAATGGTAATGAGTAATTTTAGATTTTAACCACACTGTGAAATGAAAATGTTAAATAATGTAGTTAACACAGGGGAGGAATGAACTGAGGGAAGGGGTTCTAAGATCCTTGTGTAGTTCAAGAGGAGGGGTAGTGACATGAATTAAGTTTAGATTTTGTTAACCTAAATGTTCTTGTGAAAGGTTAAGGGAATCCAGAAAAAGATTAGAACTAAACTCTTTTATTTATTGTAGCATTATTTACAATTGTAGCTTGTTTCTATATCTTTATTAAAAAAATTATTATTATGTTATGTTAGTCACCATAAAATACATCATTAGTTTTTGATGTAGTGTCCAAGATTCATTGGTTGTGTATAACACCCAGTGCTCTGCAATATGTGTCCTCCTTAATACCCACCACCAGGCTCAGCCATCCCCCCACCCCCTCCCTCTAAAACTCTCAGTTTCTTTCTCAGAGTCCACAGTCTTTCATGCTTCATCTTTTCCTCTAATTCCAGCCCCCTTCATTTTCCCTTTCTTCTCCTAATCTCCATGCTGTTCCTTATGTTCTACAAGTAAGTGAAACCATATGATAATTGACTTTCTCTGCTTGACTTATTTCACTCAGCATAATCTCCTCCAGTCCCATTCATGTTGATGCAAAAGTTGGATATTCGTCCTTTCTGATGGCTGAGTAATATTCCATCATGTATATGAACCACATCTTCTTTATCCATTTGTCTGTGAAGGGCATCTCAGCTCTTTGCACAGTTTGGCTATTGTGGACATTGCTGCTATGAACATTGGGGGACATATGACCCTTCTTTTCACTACAGCTAAACCCTCGGTAGATTATGGAAACCTGCTCAATGCAGAAAGTCAGGAAAGAAGATTGGAAACAGAATCTCTTGATCACTTAGGGCATAGACAAACACCAAGCCAAGTTTTAATTTGTTGATTTTCCCTATGCTTCTCTGTTTTGTTTCATTAATTTCTGGTTTATTATTATTATTATTTTAATTATTCCATTTGCTTACTTCAGATTTAATTTGGTTTTCTCTTTTCAAGCATTTTAAAGTGGGTTTGAATTCCAGCTCTAAAAATGTTAAATACAGATCTTAGGCAGGTTATATGCTCTGCCTTGATTTCTTTATTAAAATGAGGAGAATCCCATTACCTATTACAGATAGTTTCTGGGAGAGGTAAACATGATGGTACATGAAGAGTATTTTCATCCAAATCTAGTATATAGTAAGGATTGAATGAATGTTAGCAGTTATTAAGCAGTTAGTAATAAAAGTAGGAATATAATTTATTAATTACTTTTGTGAGAGAGGCTCACAATAATTTAATAAGATATGCACTATATTTTTAATCATTTTGCCTATGATAGAATATGAGCTTAGAAGGATGCCTTGTGTGAGGAAAATAAATGGCAGAACCAGGACTAAAAACCAGGTTCGGACTCCTCCCACAGTCTGTGCCCTGAACCGCCATGGATTTGTCCTTTAACCATTTAGCTGTCCCTTACAGGGTTCTTCCCTGACACCAGCCCCTGTGGCAAACATTTTGTATGCATTATTTCAGTTCCTCTCTCCACATTGCTGTGACTTTGATGGTCTGACACCAGGTTTGCAGATGAGGACTTCGAGGGACAGAGAACTCCATGAACCCAATAGACAGTGAGGAGCACTAGCTATTCAGACAACACAAGTTACTTGACCTATTTTTTTATGGTCTTAGCTATAGAACCAGACTACCTCTTTAGCTCTTCACCCAATTATTTTTATTATCCAAGTTGCAGCTCAGGGACTGAGCTATTATTTACCAGGAACCAGCTCCCATCTCTAGATGTTCAGCCTGTTTTGACACAGGCTGTGTTTGCTAAGTTGTATGAGATGATTAGAGGAAGCCTCCTGGTGGTGGTGATGGTGATGATGAAGGTGGTGATCCTGGCTATTATTTAGCACTTACAATGTGCGAGGTTTGCTTTGCGAGAATTTTGCATATGTTACTAGATTATATCAGCCCAAAGGATGAGGTAATCTTCAATTCCACCTGGCACAGAAGAAGAAAAGGAAGAAGGAGGAGGAGGAGGAAGAGAAGGAGGAGGAGGAGGAGGAGAAAGAGGAGGAGGAGGAGGGGTGGAGGAGGAGGAGGAGAAGGAGAAAGTTGCCCTATCCTTTTTTTGTCTTCTTTGGAGAATTCATAATTTCTTAGTTTTTCCACTTTCTCTACCTGCCAATCTAAAGCAAAAAACAGTGGCCTCTCCCTCCTTTGGGGTGAGTTCTTGAGGCAAGATGAACTCTCTACTAAGAAAACACTCAAAGCAGAGTGTCTCAGAAGGTAACACATAAATAGAGAATAGCATTTATTAGCTATTTTGTATCTCCAGGGCACAGAAGTGACTCCAGCCAGACGTCTGTCTGCTGTGCCCTTTCCAGCTGCCACTTTGTATGTTAATTGCACACCCTTAACATTTATTATCAAATCTGCTGGTTTAAATTTTTAAGATGAAGGGTGGAAGGCGGTCTTCACTCAGGGGACCCATCTTCAGTCATTTTATGGAAATGAAACTTAGAGTTTGTTTACTGCTGGTCTATGAAATCCCAGGTGGAGAAATGCTAATTGTAGAGGGTAGGAAGAAGGAGGCTAAAGCTGAGTCAAACACGGACCATAAAATCGGATGCATAAACAGCCTGAATTCTGATTTTTCTCTGCCCAAGTAATCCACCTGCAAGATGATGTCCCTTCCTTTATGTGCTCTGTGTCCTCCGAGACGCATGCGTGACATACAGATTATAAACATGCATGAACAGAAGCGCCCCTTCCAGCCCATGTCCCTTTTTCCCCAGCAGAAGCGATAAACAGAAGGCAGAATAGGCATCACAGAATGCTTGCACTGCCCTTACACCTATTTTTATTGATAAAAGAACACTTCCAGTCCTCGTTTAGATCCCGTTAACTTCTACCTATGATGGTAATAACATGCTAAGTTTGATGAAAGCAGGCAGAATCATGGCAGTAACAACTGATAGCTCATATATTTAAGAAGATACATTCATTGTATTAAAAAAATAACCAAAATCTATAGTAAGTGGACCACCTAATCCAGGGATGGATAGTCCTATACCGCTATGTAATCCATCTTCCACTGCCACATTCATATGTTCTGAACACACTGATGTACTTTGGCATTGAAGTAGCATGTACAATGCGGGTCATGCTGCGTGACATCGGGGTGTACCTGTGTTCCCTTTCCCTATAAGAGAAAGGAATCAAACAGAGCATCTGCTGCTGGAAATGCTGTTTCTCTTCGCTTCTTTATGTTTTCTCTGTGTTTAGGTAGCCATGCAAATAGTTTTTTTTTTTTAAAGTTTCTTGCCCATTGAGGAGAGATCCCCGCAAAATAGCATAAGGTTTATTGCTCATCTTGTCTCCTATTTTCTTTGAAAAAACAAGCCAAACTTACACCAGTTAGAATGGCAATGATTAACAGGACAGGAAACAACGAGTGTTGGAAAGGCTGTGGAGAAAGGGGAACCCTCTTACACTGTTGATGGGAATGCAAGTTGGTGCAGCCACTCTGGAAAACAGTGTGGAGAGTCCTCAAAAAATTTTAAAAAGTGCTACCGTATGACCCTGCAATTGCACTACTGGGTATTTACCCCAAAGATACAGGTGTAGTGAGAAGAAGGGCCATATGTACCCCAATGTTCATAGCAGCAATGACCACAATCACCAAACTGTGGAAAGAGCCAAGGAACCCTTCAACAGACGAATGGATAAAGAAGATGTGGTCTTTGGGCACCTGGGTGGCTCAGTGGGTTAATGCCTCTGCTTTCAGCTCAGGTCATGATCTCAGGGTCCTGGGATCGAGGCCCGCATCGGGCTCTCTGCTCAGCAGGGAGCCTGCTTCCTCCTCTCTCTCTCTGCCTGCCACTCTGCCTACTTGTGAGCTCTCTCTGTGTCAAATAAATAAATAAAATCTTTTTTTTTTTAAAAAAAAAGATGTGGTCCATATATACAATGGAATATTACGCCTCCATCAGAAAGGATGAATACCCTACTTTTGAATACCCATCAACATGGATGGAACTGGAGGAGATTATGCTAAGTGAAATAAGTCAAGTAGAGAAAGTCAATTATCACATGATTTCCCTTACTTGTGGAACATAAGGAATAACATGGAAGACATTAGGAGAAGAAAAGGAAAAGTGAATTGGGGGAAATCAGAGGGTGGAGATGAAGCATGAGAGACTGTGGACTCTGAGAAACAAACCGAGGGTTTGGGAAGGTAGGGGGCTGGAGGGATGGGTGAGCCTGATGGTGGGTATTAAGGATGGCACATATTGCACGGGGTACTGGGTGTAGTACATAAACAATGAATTTTGGAACACTGAAATAAATTAAAAACAAACAAAACAACAAAAAACAAAACTAAAGCCAGACTCCTGGCTCTTCAAACGATGATTATTTGGGAGTAAGTTGTCTGGCCACGGCACTGCTGGCCTGAAACAAAAGCAGGGAAGCATTATATGGAATAATTAATAGACACTTATTCAGCACCAGGGATTTTGATAATTCCATTGCTTATTTTTTTTTTAAGATTTTATTTATTTGACAGAGAGAAATACAGCCAGAGAGGGAACACAAGCAGGGGGAGTGAGAGAGGGAGAAGCAGGCTTCCTGTCAAGCAGGGAGCCCGATGTGGGACTCGATCCCGGGTCTCCAGGATCATGACCTGAGCCGAAGGCAGTCGCTTAACCAACTGAGCCACCCAGGCGCCCCTGCTTATTGTTTTTTAAAAATCTCCCCTCCCACATTATAAATGGTTGACTCTATCCCACATCCATTCTGTAGTTGAAGACACCACCATGTGTTTCAACTTGTGACTCTCCTTCCATCACAGTCTACCCTACAGTAGAGAAGTATTTTCAGAAAGTTTACAGGACTAGCAGGAAGAAATGATGAATTCTTCCAGGGTTACTTGGGAAGCTTAATAGATTAAATGACATCTAGTCAGTGGCTTGAGAAATTATATATAATTGTTATCAGCTCGTTTCTTCCCTTCAAACCTAGGATATGATGGGCTTGAAACTTCATCTGCATTTCATGGGCAATGTGTATAATATTGGACTCAAGTACCATTGAAAAGAGATAATTCTTTCTTTAATAAATGTGGAAATAAGACCTCTTATCAGCTTGATGTTAATGAGATGCAAATTCATGCCAAGGCAAGAGTCTGAAATGTCTATTTTTTATTAGGTCTCTTGCTTCTTTTCTTTCTATTATTGCATGCCATAGCAAAAGTCTGCAACAGATACGGAAGTCATTCTATACTACTATATGCCTTAACACATGACTCCTGACATCTTCTGTCTTTGACTGAGAGACTCTGAGAAGGTGATATTATTTTGTTATCTCTTTTAAACACCAAAGTCTGGTTTAGTTTATCTATATATCATCTGTCTTTTTGAAATTCTTCTATTTCTAACTATTTAAAGAAGTTTAGCTTTTAAAAAGGAAAAGAGACTGGCGATTGCTAGAAGAGAATAGGAGGTCAGCAGTATTTTTTCCTTTTGTGAAGTTGGGAGGTATTACAATAGGTTTATAAATAACTGGGGTTGATCCAGGGGAAAGAGGAAAACTTGATGGTGTAGGAGAGAGGAGGATTGAGTGCAAGAACAAAGTCCTCCTGGGTGAGAGGAGATGGGATTCAGTGTGATGTGGAGTGGTTAGCTTTAAATAGGTACAGGGTCCTTTCATTCATCATCACAAAAGGACAGAGTTTGTAGATAAATGCACCATTTGGTTGGATGGTTTGGTGCAGGAAAGTTGAAGGAGTCCTCATCTGAGTGCTTCTCTTTCCGCATCTGAGTGATGACAGATGTCATGAGAGGCTGGGACACTTTTGGAGAGTTTGACCAATAAACACTCCCCTGAACATGATCCTGTGGATGAGAAGGATAAATAGAGGTGTAGACATGATGGGCGCCATCTTGATGGCTCTTGGGGGAAGGTGTATGTTCACTCCTTCTTACAGTCTCTCTTCTGGAATAGGTTTCTGGACAGTGTGGGGTGATAAGGCAGGGGTTGTTTGGGCTGAGGATTGCCTCTGGACTCTCCTTAAATCCTCCTTGGTGGCATCAGGATGAGAGAGAGGCTTTGAATTCCAACATTCTGACTGTAGGTTATAGAGGCCCAGCTTCAAGTGGCTTATCCAGGAAGGACAGGCTGTAGGCAGAGACACCTGGCACCAGGGTCTTCTCTTCTAATCTTTGTTCCTTTTTGTATGGCACCTTGAGTCTGTAACTTTAGACCCATTTTTATTCATGGTGAAGGATCTGGTCAATGACAGCACCCACCTCCAGAGCTGAATCACCAGGTGAGGAAAGACATTTCCCTGCCGGGTACTGGTTGAACAATCCTCCCATAGAAGCTCTCCAGTAGCACTGATTTGGGTCACATGTACATTCCTGGTTAAACCAGAAGGTAGGGTTCCCTGTTTAGTTCACTGTCCACCCCTTGACCAATCACTATAACTAAGACATAGGATCATGTACAAAGTTGAACGCTTCCATTTAAATCCTGTGATAAGTGAAGAGAGGAGTGGCTCTTACCCCAAAGCACAGGCATGACAACAGATAGAATTCTCCTGATGTGGACAATTATCCCCATCAGTTGACCCCGATCACTTATTGTACGCTAAGCAGAGTCCCTAAGATACAGCTCCAAGTTTCCGTTATGACTACATCCCCTACTACTCCTCTTCACATACCTTGCCCTTCCTGCTTGAAGGTATTTGCTCTTATCCACTCGGAATATCCTTCATTTTCATCCAGTTGACCAGACACCCAACCTATTAATTAAACATTTATTAAGTTTCACCATGTGGCAAGATCTGTGCTGGTACAGGAGATACACAACCAGTGAGACACTGTCTATATAATAAAGCATTTACAACGGGGTGGGCAAGACACACATGCAAAAAGTCCAGTATACAACAATGTGCAAATACATAGATATGGCTGTTACAGAAGCTATGCCTGGGCTACCAGTGGAGGGTTCCTGGAAGGGATGATGCCTGAACTAGCTCTTAAAGATACATGCATAAAGAACAAAGGGAATGAAGATGACAGCAGATGGAACAGGCTGCATACCAGTCAGACGTGAGAGACTGTAGTCACGAAGGGAAAGCCAACATCCTACACATCAGTCAAGGCAGAAGGCAAATGTAGTCCCCTTCAGGAAGATTTCCCTGACCTAGAGAATTTAAAAATAACTTATCTTAATCTATACCACTCACTGTGCACATTTTAAGATCTTAATTACTCGTATGTGTGTTGAATTGCTTGCATAAGCTATCGCTCCTCCTCCTGCAATGTGAGCTCTTTTTTTTTTAAGATTTTATTTATTTATTTGACCAAGAGAGACACAGTGAGAGAGGGAACACAAGCAGAGAAGTGGGGAAAGGGAGAAGAAGGCTCCCCATTGAGCAGGGAACCTGATGCGGGACTCGATCCCAGGACTCTGGGATCATGACCCAAGCTGGGGGAGATGCTTAATGACTGAGCCACCCAGGCGCCCTCATGTGAGCTCGTTTAAGAAAGATACTGCACCCCTCTATACCAACATCAACCAGCAGGGAATCGCACATGGAGTAAAGATTAGTATATATCCTATGCAAAAAATTTGAAACATACCTATCTAGGACTGGTACTAGGTTTTCCTGAATTCAACCCAAAAACTTGCTAAGGGACTCTCAGAAGATAGAGTGCACATGAAGTGGTCTCTATTGAAAGCTCTACTCATCTTTTTAAAAACTGGGAATGCATGGGTGCCTAGGTAGTTCAGTGGGTTAAAGCCTGTACCTTCGGCTCAGGTCATGATCTCAGGGTCCTGGGATCAAGGCCCTCATCGGCCTTTCTGCTCAGCAGGGAGCCTGCTTCCTCCTCTCTCTCTGCCTGCCTCTCTGCCTACTTGTGATCTCTCTCTCTCTCTCTGTCAAATAAATAAAGAAAATCTTAAAAAAACCCACAAAAACCTAGCAGTGCATTTGGGGAGGGGGTGGCCAGAGCATTTTTATATATGTCGTAGGTCATTATAATGGGAAGAATGGTGAAAGCAATTTCACACAGAAACACTCTCCAGCTGCCTATAACTTTGTCTCAGCAAATGTCACCCCACAACTATTTACTACAATATTTATTGCTCTGCCCTTAGCTTATAAAGAATGTCAACCTAGAGACTGGGGGCTGGAGGGGTGGGCATGACGCCAGACAGTAGCAGACATGATGGGACCATTCGGGAAGGCAGAGAAGCCCACGCTGACATCTGAGGAGGAGGCGTTAAAAGTTAACTCCAGCAATTACTAAGAATCATAACTTGCCCCATAAAAACAGTCTGAGCAAAGCCTAAATGGTGCTTAAAATAGCATTTCTCACCAAAACTCCCTCATAAAATCTCAGAACCCAAGAGAGATAGCTGTATCTGTCAGAGGCCTTCAGGCAAATAAACCTCAAATTGATGGGGAAGGTGTGAGATGGAACCCCTTTGGGTTTCATACTCACATTGAAATTCCCATCCCAGGCACCAAATGGGAGCCAAGCCAAAGGTTTATCAGTTGCATTTTCAAAGGGAGCAGGATGCAGAGAAGCTCTGGGGGAAACCCCAATCTTGGCACCTTGCAGCATCACTGGAAAACCCTAAATGCCATGGTGTGTCCGTCCGCATCATAAGCTAGACTTACATTGCCCCCAGTTTTGTTTCTCTGTCCTGTCACTAGAAAAGTAACTTTTTTGAGTGATCCTACAGCCATGGTTCTTGCAGGCCTCCAACCTCTCTGATCTCCAAACGTCTTTTTTTTTTTTCTTGCCTACCCTTTAAACATCAGAGGCTGCCTATAAGTGGAGTGAAGAAGAGAAGAGAGGAGCAAGGGAGGGAGGAAAGAGGAGGGAGAAGCTGTATCACTTTCATCTGTCAATGTTCAGGCCTAGCATGGACCCTGGAAATCAGGAAATACTGGATGGACATGAACGGATGGATAGAAGGTGCACCGCTCCGTGCAAGGCGTGTGTGGTCCTGGGCCTGCAGAAGTGCCCCCAGGCAATGCAACATGACCTTGAGGGGCATGATCCCAAAGCATGGCAGCGTGGTGTGCATCTGCCATGGTAAACTGTGTGATGAGGAAGGAGTTTTTCAACACCTGTGCACCTCAGTTTCCTCATTTGCAACACAGGAATTATAAAATGGCACTCCTTATTTTTTCTGTGCGGATTAAGCCAGCACGATGGGGCCTGGACAGCCCTGGTCTGGGTGTCTGGTATCCAGAGCACCCAATCAGTGGTTGCTCTCATTGGTAAGTCTGTTCATCCCTTCCTACTTACATCATGTTCAAGTGGTCCCTTGCAGCATCCTGAAACAATGCCAGTCTTCCAGGCCTGAAGGAGCATGGGGTGTGGGAATGGTGGGCAGGCACTGCCATCATAGCTGGGTTTCCTGGGTAGCACGGAGAGGCAGGGGCAAGGCCAGGGAACATCCTGTTTTCGAGCTGTCTGGGAAAGATTAAGATGGCCGGCTACCAGCAAAGGATGACGGGGGCGGGGGATGTCTGCTGCAAGGTAGGTGGGATCCCCTCCTCGCCATCAGATCCTTTCCTTTCTCCCTCCCTTCTCTGTGCACCCCGTCCCCATAGCTCTACCATCACCTGCAGCTCAGCCCTTCATCCTTTCTTTCCCCTGCAGCAGAATGCGGAGTTCTCTCTCTTATCCGCTCTTCCCATCTTCCCATGCACCCTTCCTTCCTTTCTTTTTTCTGAATTGAACTCTCCACTCAAGAGACTATGGCCCCTGTCAGAGGTGCCTGTCACACATCACAGCCCCTATCCCTTTTCACCCCTGCTCCCTTCCTCCTACCCTTGTGCAGGAATCTTGTGGTACCACTTACCATTAAGAGCCTGAGCTCAGCTCCTTGCTTGCCCACTCACTGACTGAGTGGCTTTGGGGAAGATTTGTAGCCTTAATTGCATTCAACATTCTCATTTGTAAAATGAGAATAATAATAATACCTGAATCAAGTAACAATTACATGTGTTAAACAATTACATGTGTTAATCCTAGCAAGGCACTTTTTCTTTTTTTTAAGATTCCAGGAGGTCAGGAAATATTTTATTGATAACTAAGAACATAGCCATAAGAGAGGGAAGAACACAGGACTGAAAACTGAAGCCCAATTGCACAGAATACTGGGCATCCAGGACTGGAGGCAGAGAGAGGGTTTGTGATTCATAAGAACAGCCCTGATGCGTGATTAAGTAAGGTCGTCGTAAATGAAACTAAGCCAGGCACAGAAGAACATGCAGAAAACATGAGCTAGGCATTCAAGGGCTGTGGCCACCCTCTTCCCCAAGTGCTCCAGCCAGGTATGTTGTCTCTAGATCCGACCTCATGTTCCCATCTTCAGGTTCCTAGCTCTTTTTTTTTTTTTTTATGTTAGTCACCATACAGTACATCATTAGTTTTTGATGTAGTGTTCCATGATTCATTGTTTGCATATAACACCCAGTACTAGCTTTTTAAGAGTGATCTCTGCAGGGGGTGCCTAGGTGGCTTGTTGGTTAAGGACCAACTCTTGATTTTGGCTCAGGTCATGATCTTGGGGTCATGGCATCGAACCCCACATGGGGCTCCACACTCAGCAGGGAGTCTGATTGGGGTTCTCTCCCTCTCCCTCTGTCCCTCCCTCTGCTTGTGTGTGCACTCTCTGGGAGAGACAGCTCGAAAACAGGATGTTCCCAAATAAATAAATAAATCTTAAAAAAAAAAAAAAAAGAATGAGATCGGAGGATCTAAGTGTGGAATTTTCACCCTGGTCCACATGCTCTGTCGTCTGAGGTGGTCCCACCTCCCTTGGTCCTGCTGCTGAAACCAGGTCACACCCATAATTCATCAAGGACTCTGGGGCTTTGACATTCACCCTTAGAGTCCCTCCAAAGGAGCCCCAAATCCCAGGAAGAGCTTCTTACCCTCCACTGCTGTATTGTCAGAGGTGCTCTGCTGAAGTTTTTCTCATTTTTCTCATTATCTCACAGCTACTGTGATCACCTATTGTGAAATATTTTTCATCCAGGGTCCCTGGCTCATCTAGGTTAAAAATATTGCCAAAGTGTGTCTGTGACACATTCATGGCCATTGCCACCGGGACACACAATACCTCTGTCAACGGGTGGGAGAGTCTTGAGTTCATTTGTTTGCTGAGCAGGGAATGAGAACAAAGAACAGAGATGTTTGGCCCTTGACCGTGCTTTGCTAGGTTTCAGTGAAAAGCTATTAAATATTTGAAATCCAGTCCTTGAAGCAGAGGCAGGGAAGGACAAGATTTGCTTGAACTTTTTATAAGAAGAGTACAAATTTTCTGACCACATGAGTCTCAAACCTTAACCTTACTCTGGCAAATGTTTTTTTTTTTTTTCCCCTATAGGTACAAGGCAGAGAAAAAAGTAAAATAAAAGGCAAAGGGAAACAGTATAAGTTAGAAACTTGGACAATATCTGTAATTTAATAGCACACACAGAACAAAAGGGTCAGCTGGTGAATTAGAAGGAAGACAGAAACGGCGTTATGTCACACAGCCAGTGAATCCATTGGTCCTGGTGTTGTCTCATCCTGTTCTCGCATGACTGATGGGATTTGGTAGTGAAGGACATCTCTGTTCTCCCAGGAGGAGGGCTCAGCCAGAAATATTGTGCCTGACCCTGTTGAGTATTTTTCTGTGTATTTTTATTAATAATTATGAAATTATTTTTGTAGGCTTTGCTAATAAACTATAGAAGTGATCCCTGAAATTAGTCTTTAGGCTTTGCTAATAAACGACACAATGTTAAGATCTTGTGGGAGAACCTCTTTGAGAGAATATGACTGGGTCGGTATCTGAGGCCCTGGTACCCTGCTCTGCACAGCCTCTTCCCCTTACTGCTTCAGTGCTCATGGACCCGACTTCCACTGGCTGAACCAGGACCAGCATTTCCCAGATGAGATACTTTCTTAGCCGCCAAAGCCCACTTTGCTGCCCACACAGCAATCTAGAATTACAGGAGCACAACATCTTTTTCAGGATTTCTCAACCAATGACTGAGGAGAGTTGGTGTATTATGCCCTGGCTTCCTCACTATATGGATGGGGTCACTCCCTGCTCTTTTACCTGACATCCACTACACTGACGACCTAGAGAGTAAACCCTGTATTCATTCCTTCCCTCCCTGTCTCACTTCATTACTTGTCTACCAGTGGTTCCTGAGATCACCTCCACGATGTGATGTGGGAACAGAAGGAAAGCTG
>PITA01008830.1:0-45916 GCA_004023965.1 Spilogale gracilis | reverse complement strand
AGGCAGAGACAGAAGAAAATGTAAATAAAATTGAATTTCTTTTGAACCTGCAGCCCATTGATAAAGGCATGTGATAGGAGGAATGTAACATTCCTCCAGGAAACTTCCAACTGTCTTCATGTTAGTTTCTCATTAAAGGGGAGAAATAGCCTTGACTTGAAAATAGCCAGGCCTCCAGTATCCTGAGAGTCTTCATTAGCATATGATAGTCCTTCTGGACACCCCCTTTTTCCTCATCTCCCTAAATCCTGAGTATATCATCAGCCACTCCTCAAGACCCCAAGGCAGCAGCTCTTTCTGCCCGCGGGTCCTGTCCCTAAGCTTTAATAAACCACCATTTTTCAACAAAGACATCTTAAATTCCTTCTTGGTCATAGGCTCCAGACTCCACCCCACTGAAAGTCACCTATATTCCAAAACTACATCAGATGAACTGCTTGTCCTCAAGTCCTTGTTGCAGAGTTGTCTTCTGGAAGGAGCCAAACTAAGGCAGAGAGGTGCATAGTTCTCTGGACAACTGATGTCAGGAGTAGGATTTTTTCGTGAAGCATTGGTTTTTGGAAAGCAAGGTGGAGTTAAAAATAGGTGTGGGGCATAAGCAATGACTCTTGGAAGACTGAAAAAATAAAATAAATTTTAAAAGTCAATAAAAAAATAGAGTAATCCCAAGAACTTGGATGGGAAACAGACAAAAGTGGAAATCGATGGCAGAGCCATTTGCAGAATCACCAGAACATTGAGTCAGTGGGTTAGTGAAGTTAATGCCCCAAGCTAGCTGAGGGTAGGACATTGGAAGGTAGCTGTGTCTATGAAGTATCCGAATAAAAATTAGAGGATTCTTTTGATGAGCTTGGTTTGTAGACTTCTCTTGAGTGTGGAAACACACACACACACACACACACACACACACACACACACACAAGGGCATGATAAACTTTTAGATTCTAAACCAGTCTCACAATCTTGGGATGCACCCCTCTTAATCATGGAACATTACCCTTTTCATATATTACTGAGTTTGATTTACTAATATTTGTTAAGAATTTTTGTGGTTTTGTTCCTGTAAAAGGAGTACTCTTCTTCCTATGATATCTTGGTTTAGTTTTATTATCGGGTTAATCCTGGTTTTATAAAAAATTCTGTATCCATTTTTTGAAAGCTTGTGTAAGATAGTTGCAATTTCTTCCTTAAATTGTTAGAATTCTGCAGCAAAACTGTTTGGGCTTGCAGTTTTTCTTGTGGAAAATTATTTCCATATGTGTGTGCATATATGTATGTATGTACATATAATTGACATACACTATTTATTATATTAGTTTCAGGTATATGACATAGTGATCTGACCCTTGTATACTTTGTGAAATGATCACAAACCTAATGACCACCTGTCACCGTACAGAGTTAATACAGTACCACTGACTGTATTCCCCATCCTGTACATTACATCTCCACGGCTTACTTATTTTATGATGGTACTTTGTACTTAATCTTTTTCCATCCCTTTCTTCCACCTTAACCCTCCTCCCTTCTGGCAACTATCAATGTTTTCTTGTCTATGATTCTGGGTTTTGTTATGTTTTAAATTGCAAATGCATTTTCTTTGCTAGAGAGAAGACTATCCAGATTTTCTATTTCTTTTGTTCTTTTTAGAGCCCTTTTTTTTATTGCTATTTTTCATTTATTGCATTGCCATAATTTACATATGGTAAA
Source organism: Spilogale gracilis (assembly GCA_004023965.1). Lineage (NCBI taxonomy): Eukaryota > Metazoa > Chordata > Mammalia > Carnivora > Mephitidae > Spilogale > Spilogale gracilis. Next base: position 44,206 of record PITA01008830.1, on the reverse strand, counting down.
ATTCTCTGTTTTTTATTTTTTTTTTGTATAGTTCTGCTGGTCTTGACCACTGAACATAGTCCTGTAACCAGCAGCACATTTGAGATATTGAGTAGTTCCATCACCCCCAAATTCCCCTGTACTACACTATAGTCGCCTCTCCCAACCCTAACTACTGATCACCACTGATCTGTTCTCCAGTCTACGATCTTGCCTTCTCTAGAAGTTGTATACATTGAGTCATGTGGTTTGTAGTCTTTTGCATCTTGCTTCTGTCACTCAGCATAATGACGTTGAGATTCATCCAAGCTGTTGCCCAGATTGATAGCTTGTTCCTTTTTACTGCCTGTAACATTTCACCATAGGAATGTGTCACACTTTGTTTACCCATTCTTCAACTGAAGGACATTTCAACTGAAGGGATTGCTTCCAGTTTGAGGTAATTATGAGACTGTTACAAAATTTTTTTGTATGTATCCTTTGTGGTAAAATAGGCTTTCCTTTCACAACGGTAGGTACCTAGGTCTGGGATGAGGATTAGTCTGTGTTTAACTATGTAGGAAACTGCCAAATAGTTTGCCAAAGTAGCTATGCCAGTTCCCATCACTAGTGTAGGAGATCCCGTATCAGTACATCCTAAACAGTACTTGGCATTACCTGCTTTCGCTTCTTTTAGACATTTTAATAGGTATGTAGTTGTATCTCATTGTGATTTTATTTGCATTTCTATAATTTTGGACACCTTTTCATGTACTTCTTCGTTATTGGTATATTTTCTTTAGTGAAGTGCATGTTCAAACTTTTTGCTTATTTTTAATTAATTTTGTCTTTTATTTTTATTGGGTTTTGAGAGTTCATTTCACATTTTGGACACAAGTCCTTGATCATATATGTAATTTGCAAATACTTTCTCTCTGTGGCTTATCATTTCATTCTCTTAACAATGTCTTTCAAAAACAGACATTCTGAGTTTTTATGAAATCCAATTTTAGTCTTTTCTGTTAAGTAAATTTTGTTAATAGGTCATGTTCTTTGTGTTGTAGTTAAAAAATCTTTGTGAAATCCTGTGTCTCAAAGATTTTTCTCTTACATTTTCTTCCAGAATTTCTGTTACTTTAGACTTCACACTTAGGTCTGTTATTACTTTATTTTATTTTAAATATTTTATTTCTTTGAGAGAGAGAGAGTGCACAAATGAGGGAGATGAAGAAGCAGTTTCTCCACTAAGTGGGGAGCCTGATGTGAGGCTCAGTCCCAGGATCCTGGAATCATGACCAGAGTCAAAAGCAGACACTTAACTGGCTGAGCCACCCAGGTACCCTGGTCTGTTATAATTTTTTTTCCTTTTTATTTTTATTTTTTTTTAATTTTGCTATGTTAGTCACCATAAAATACATCATTAGTTTTTGAAGCAGTGTTCCAAGACTCATTGTTTGTGCACCACACCCAGTGCTCCCTGCAATCCATGCCCTCCTTATTACCCACCACCAGGCTCCCCCATTCCCCTACCTCCTCCCCTCTAAAACCCTGTTTGTTTCTTATAGTCCACAGTCTCTCATGGTTCGTCTCGCCATCTGATTTCCCCAAATTCAATTTTCCTTTCCTTCTCCTTATGTCCTCTAAGTTAGCTTTTTTAAAATTATTTTTTATGTTATGTTATTCATCACAGAGTACCTCATTAGTTTTTGATGTACTATTCATGATTCATTGTTTATGTATAATACCCAGTGCTCATCACATCACATACCCTCCTTAATACCCAACATTAGGCTCACTCACCCCCTCACCTCAGTTTGTTTCCCGAAGTCCATAGTCTCCCATGGTTTGTCTCCCACTCCCATTTCTCCCGCTTCATTTTCCCCTTCCTTCTCCTAATGTCTTCCATGCTATTCCTTATATTTCACAAGTAGGTGAAACCATTTGATAATTGACTTTCTCTGTTTGATTTATTTAAGTTAGTTTTTTAAAGAAGATACAAGATGTGGATTATGATTCATTATTTTGCATATGGATATCTAATTGTTCCAACACCATTTGTATTTGTAAAGCTGTCCTTTCTCCATTGAATTGTCCCTGTACTCATACTGAATATTAATCGAACACATACTTGTGAATCTTTTTCTGTGCTTTTAATTTGATTCTTTTGTCTATATGTCTGTACTTTTCTCCAATATTTTGCTGTCTTAACTACCACAGCTTTCTAGTAAGTCTGGAAAACATTCAAGGTCAGTACTCTAACATTATTCTATTTCAGAATTGTCCTGGATATTCTTTCCTTTACCTTTCCATATGAATTTTGTAAATCAACTGGTTGATATCCATCAAAAACTCTACTAGGATTTTTTTGCAATTGCGTCAGATTTATAGATCAATTCAAAGAGATTTGCCATCTTAACGATATTGATTCTTTCAGTCAAGAACATAGTATATCTCTCCATTTATTTCAGGTCTTCCTTGATTTATTTAATTAAGATGGTCTAGTTTTCAACATAAATACCCTTCAGATATTGCATAAGAGTTATATGTAAGTATTTCATGTGCTTCAGTTCTATTTTAAATGGTCATGGTTTATTTCAGTGTTCAGTTATTCATTGCTAGGATATGAAAATCTATTTTTTAAAAAAATAAATATTTATCTGGCATTCTGTGAACTTATTAATCTTACGTATTAGTTTGATGAAGTTATCTTGCAGATTCTTTGGGATCTTCTACATGGAAAATATTGTGTTGTGTATGAAGAGAAAGTTTTCTTTCTTTCTTTCCAATCTGTATGCCTTTTCTTTCTTTTTTGCCTCATGGCCCTGGCTAAGACCTCTAGTGTATTTTTTTTTTAAAGATTCATTTATTTATTGATTTATCAGAGAGATTGAGGGAGCGCACAAGCAGGGGGGGCTGCAAGCAGAGCAGGCAGAGGGAAAAGCAGGCTTCCTGCTTGTCCCCTTCACTTGTTTCCCCCATCCCTCCACTCACCTCCCATCTGGTGACCATCAGTTTCTCTTTAGTTAGGGGTTTGGCTTTTTTCAGCTCCAGACAAGAGGTCCTTAACTTATGAGAATAGAAATATTAGATAGGCAGCAGACCTATCTATAGAAACCTGGCAGGCCAGAAAAAACTGGAATGATATATTCATGGTAGTAAATGAGAAAAACATGCAGCCAAGAATACTTTACCCAGCAAGGCTGTCGTTCTGAATGCAAATGGGCTAAATCCTCCAATCAGAACACACAGGGTATCAAATTGGATAAAAAGCAAGACCCATCAATATAAAAGACTGTTTAGACACAAAGACACCTCCAGATTGAAAGTGAGGGAGTAGAGAACCATTTATCATGCTAATGGACATCAAAACAAAGCTTGAAGGGGCACCTGCACCCCAATGTTTATAGCAACAATGTTCACAAGGGCCAAGCTATGGAAAGAGCACAGATGTCCATTGATAGATGAATGGGTAAGGAAGATGTGGTGTATGTGTATATAGTATATATATACTAATATTCCTTCACATACATGAAGAAATATTAGTCAGCCATCAAAAAGGATGAGATCTTACCATTTACATTGACATGGATGGAACTGGAGGGTATTATGCTGAGTGAAATAAGTCAATTAGAGAAAGATAATTATCATATGGTTTAACTCACATGTGGAATTTAAAAAACAAAACAGGATCATAGGGGCAGAAGGGGAAATAAAATAAGACAGAATCACAGAGGGAGACAAATCACAAGACTCTTTTTTTTATTTAAAGATTTTATTTATTTGACAGAGCAAAACACAGCCAGAGAGGGAACACAAGCAGGGGGAATGAGAGAGGGAGAAGCAGGCTTCCCGCCGAGCAGGGAGCTTGATGTGGGACTCGATCCCCGGTCTCCGGGATCATGACCTGAGCTGAACGCAGTCGCTTAACCAACTGAGCTACCCAGGCGCCCCTACAAAACTCTTAACTATAGGAAACAAACTGAAGGTTCCTAGAAGGGAGGAGAGTAGGGGAATGGGGTAACTGGGTAATGGGCATTAAGAAGGACACTTGATGTAATGAGCACTGGGTGTTACATGCAACTGATGAATTACTGAACGCCACATTTAAAACTAATGATACACTATATGTTAACTAATTGAATTTAAATAAAATAAGTTAAAAACAGAGTTTGGCTTTTTTGTACCTTTTTTCATTTGCTTTTCTCATTTCTTAAATCCTTATAGCTGAGAGGTATTTTCAAGAAATCAGGAATAATATGAAATTTTGCTAAAGTCTTCTTTTTGCATATTTTCAATGAGCATGTTTTTCTCCTTTAGTCTGTTGATTTGGTGAGTTTTATTGATTGATATTCAAATGCTGAGCTAGCCTTTCATTCTCAGAGTAAATCCTGCTTGATCATAATGCATTATCCATTTTATATCAATTTGTTGGGATCAATTTGCTAGATTTTTTTTTTAAATGGCATTTGTTTCTGTGTTTATAATGGGTCATGTCATATAGGTTTCTTTTGGGATTTCTATTTTTTTGGTAATTTTTATCTTTAAAGAAATGTATTCATTCTGATGAATTTGTTATATTTCTTGTGTTGTTCCTAATATTTCCTTCCTACATTTTTTGTTTTAGTGTCTACATAATATCCCCTCTTTCAATCATGATATTAATAATGCATATTTTCTCTGTATTTTCCTGATCAGTCTGACTAAAGTCTTAATCAGGGGTTCCTGGGTGGCTCAGTTGGTTAAGCGACTGCCTTCGGCTCAGGTCATGATCCTGGAGACCTGGGATCGAGTCCCACATTGGGCTCTCTGCTCGGCAGGAAACCTACTTCTCCCTTTCTCACTCCCCCTACTTCTGTTCCCTCTCTAGCTATGTTTCTCTCTGTCAAATAACTAAAAATCTTTAAAAAAATGTTTAAAGTCTTAATCAAATTTATTGATCTTTCCAAAGCACTAGCTTTTGATTTCCCTGATTTTCTGTTTGTCAATGTTTTATTTTATCATTTCTCATTTGTATGCTTCCCCCCCCCTTCTGCTGATTTGTTTTACTTTGATTTTTTTTTTAGGTTCTTTTGGTGGAGGCTCATCAACAATGCAAAATTATTTGCTTAGCTGGTAGCACAGCAATCATGTTTCATGGTAAGTAGCATTTTAGACCATAGAACCTGGCTGCTTATCAGCCAGAAGGTACTTCATGTGACCAGAGGATGTGACAAAGGGAACAAGGAAAGAATGGGGCATTTAGAGAACCTCATATACCTAGTAATTGCAATTTTGCTGAAGGCTACTGATGGATTTGAGTTGCAGAAGCACAGCTCTGGCTCCAGGGAGGAGACTAGATGAGAACTTTGCAGGTGGCTTGTGCAGAGATACAAGGTGATAACTCATGCCTTAGCTAGAGAAGGGCTGTTGGAATGGAGGAAAACTAAAGACTAAGAGGTTGGAGGGATGGACTTGGTGGCATGGGTGGGGCTGGGTGAAAGACAAGAAGGATGACACCTGGCAACTGGTGTAGGCAGTGGTCAGGAAGAGAACAGATGGAGAATTTATAATTTATAAATCATAATGTGATTTGAGGCATCTTAGCTTTAAGTTACTGGTGGAATGCCCAGTTTGAGAAGTGTAGGGACTATTGGATGAACCGATTTTGGTATCAGAAGAGGGATCTCGGTGGAGCTGTGGAATCCAGATTTGATAGATCCTGTATCAATAATTGATAAAATTCATCGGAAATTGAGCATTGTGGGTCACAGAGAGGGTTTTCCAGGAATAAAATGTCCTTTGATATTGGATTCCATTCATGGTCATGGAGAAAACATTAGAAAAATGTCACATGTTTCCCCAGGGGGAAAAATAATTTCATGATGAAATTAATTTTGTGGTGAGAGAATTAATTTCATGATGCTCTCTGCTTTGAAAGCTGACCTGGCCAGCTGGAAGGAAAGCGTATTAGGGATAGTGAGTTCCCTGCTGGAGAATGTACATTTATGATTGATTTTTTTTTATTATTTCCAAAGTAACACATGACCACATATTTTTTGTGTTAAAGGCAAACAGAACTGCATGTCTTCAGGTCTCATGTCCCCCCGACTTTACCTAGGACTTCCCACACCCCAATTCCCCAGAGAGCCAGTTTCCACACTTCGGGCTCACCATTCTAGCATTTGAGTTCATATACATAAATACCATGCGTATCCCACTATATCATGTTTTATACATTTACATAGATGTATTGTCTTCCATTTATGGCTTCCATATATTCTTAACTTCCTCTGAAGGGCAAAATTTTTTTCTTTATCTGGAATTCTCAAGATAATAATAATACCATTATTTTCAGTAAATCAGTATTTAGGGTTTAAATTAATTTGACCATGTAGGGGCTCCTGTGTGGCTCAGTCAGTTGTGTCAGACTCTTGATTTTGGCTTAGGTGGTAATCTCAGGGTGGTGAGATCAGCGCTGTGTCAGGCTTTGTGCTCAGCATGGAGTCTGCTTGTCCCTCTCCCTCTACTCCTCTTCCCCTCCCCCTGCCTCCCACTCACTCTCTCTCAAATAAATAAATAAATACAATCTTAAAAAAATTAATATGACCATCTAAATAGTGTTCTCTGCTGAGTCAGGTAGTGAATTATAATTATGTTTCTTTTTCTTACATTAATTTCTGTTTTACAAAAATGTTAATGATTTTCTCATTTTATGTGATTAGTTTTCTATGTACCTAACACTGATTCTTGCCCTAAAGCCCAGCAGATCTATAAACTTCTCTCAGCACTATTTGCTATTTGGTAATCAGCTGCATTTATTTACTTCTTATTCCAAAGTTCCCTTTTGAAAATCTCTAGCTCCCTGTTCCCGACTATACTGGGGAATGTGGGTTAGGTTTACAGGTGCAGATGGCCTCATACTGACTGTGACTATAAGCTGAGATTTATCACTGAGGGTGTAGTAAGTGAGAGGTAAGATGAAAGGAGCAAAACCAAGAAGATCCTCATCCCAGACACAGAGGGGAGAGAGGGCACCTTCTTTCTCAAGTGCATTAATTCTCTTATTTGGACTCAAGTTCCAGAGTTTCAAATTGCTCTAATCACCTTAATTTCTCCTTCATCTTTCTTTTCTAGACTTATCTTCTTGTGTGTCTTAACCTACCTGCAATCATTTTTCTGTAGACTTCACATTGAGTGTAATCTATGACGACCTGCTTTTCTCCTTATACCTTGCAACCAAAGAAGGTGCATTCCTTCTTTCATTCGTGATGTTTACCCTGACTTCCAGACAACCCTTGAAATGAAACATCTTTTTATCTGCTGCTGCCATCTGCTCACACTGTTTCCTACTGAGCCTCTGATGCTAGATCACAGAGCACCTCCGTTCATCAGTCTTCCCATCACCCTAACCTGCTTGGGGAGTGCTCACCCCTCTGGCATGTGTCACAGTCCCCAGACCCCACAATCCTCACCCATCTATCTGTTCAGTCTTTTCCCAGACGCTGACTCCTGGGTATAGAAGAGTCTTGACCACTTGATGGAAGCCCTATCATTTGGGAAAGGAAAAGAATGAATTGCCTCCTAGAGAATGGTCCCTCCTCAGTAGAAACTGCAAATCCTCTCTTGTCACTCCCGGATGGGAAGGCAGCATCACTGTAGAACCTGCCCATCACTACTGACCTACAGGGGTTCACACTATGTGAACACCTGTCACACTATGTCCCCTGGAGGCTGCAGTTTTAGTAAATGCCTCCCTTATAGAAGTTGGGGTGTTCCTTAAGGCAGTGGCAGAACATGATCTAGTCATTCCAGTCATGGGTGCAGGGAAAGTCACATGACTCACTGCTTCTCCAACTTCAAGTAGGCTTGGTCCCAGATCAGCTCATCAAAGGTTGTCGACCTCCAGAGTGGCTGCAGGAGGAGACTGACCCCCCACTCTTATGCTCTCAGGAGAGTAGTCTATGCTGAGAAACAAGTGCCGGAGAAAATATAATCAAGTCTTTTTAGAAATAGTGAATAAAATGTTGTCATTTATCCTTTAAGTGAAACAGCAAGGATGTGATATGTTTGCCTTAAATCACCTCCCCAGCAACGAGACCCAGGTCTCTGGAACAGACACAGGATTAAAGCAATAAAATGCAGTCTCCAACTCTAATTAGCAGAGGGCACTACGAGAAGATGGATTTTGTATTCATGGTCAAAGCTAGAGGTTTAATCAGCCTCTCTAAATGTGGACTGAATCTCAAACAAATTGCTCTTCATATTTAAAAAATTCTAAACCCTTTTGTAAGATTTTTTCTTTTACTCAGAAAAGAAAATATCACATGGCCACTATAAACATCACAGTTCTGGTCTCTTACGTAACAGAACGTATAAAGCTTGTCTTAGTAAGCAACCATGACAGACATGGTAGCCAGCCCACTGGGCAACCATCTTTTTTTCTCCCATTTATGGAATTTAATTTACCTTGTTATTCTTTGGTTAGAGGTGTCTGGCTTCTAAATAGTCTCCTTTCATATCTCTCTGACTGTGCACTTCTCCCTAGACTCTGTCACATGGAGTTTCTTAGAGCTTCTTCTTGAAGGAATACAAGCACAGGTCCTGATCAGGGTGCTAGTTAGCCACCTAGATCTGGCTAGCTCCTGGAATGGTGGGTGCTGTTCCCACCGGATACCCTGAGATGTTTATTGAGATGTTTATTGAATTTTAGGGCATGACTTTACCTCCTAATGCAACAACCCAAACAATTTTCTTCTTGATCCCTGTAATTAATGGAGAAACATTTGTATTCTTTGCTCAACCAGAAGCCCCACCTGGCTTGTTCATCACTGTATCCATAATGTTGTTAGATAAGTATTTGTTGATTGAATACGTGAAGGCACATATGGTTTCCACTTGGACTGAAGATATCCCCCCTTGTTCTTCTTTTATTTTTCCAATGAAGTACTCTTCTGTAAAGTGGTACAATGGAAAGAATGGAGAGAACACATAGTGTGTGTGTGTGTGTGTGTGTGTGTGTGTGTGCATAATCAGACAAACTTATATCCTAGTGTAGTTCTAGAAATAGAATGCCCAATCAGTGTGGGCCACTGGTAGTTTTATTCATTTATTTGTGTACTTGTTAACTCATTTATTAGCATTATGCTCATTCATTCATAATTTATCCATTATTTAAAAATATGGTTACTAAGTCTTACTATGTCTCAGTGTCTGCCAAATAGAAAAAGCCACTGTCCTCCTGGAGCTTACATTTGTTGTGGAGGTGGGAAGGGTAGTGTCAAATGGCTGTACATAAAATCCATAATATCTAATACGGTAATGGGGATATGGTCATGAGCAAGAGAGACAGTCCAGCCTGTCATGGAGCCTATATTCCAAAGGCCAAAGAGACAGAAGAGATCAGTTGACAAAACAGAACAACTGGCAAATGTAGTTAATGCTGAGAAGCAGAGGATGGGTTGGAACAGAGTCAGAACTGTACCCAGGGTTACTTAGGGAAGTATGAGAAGAAGTCTCTTAAAGAGGGGAGCAGTCCTCTTCCTCCTTCCTCTGCTTATCCTGTCCCATCTCATGGTGAACATGGCCCGTGGGGCATGTATAGTAGGTTAATATTTAGCAGAGAGCAATCGTAAAAGAGGCAATCAATTCATGATGGTTCTGGAGTTAGCGTGCAGCCTGTTCTCTCTGACTATATAGGGTTCATGAATCTTTCATCACAACCCACTGCCTCTCCCACTACATCCTATATCAACTCAGCAGTTCAGACCAGAGATGGAACAACCCAGAATGTTGGCCGTCTTTAAACCCAGGCTGCCTCTTTCAAAAACCCAGCCCCTGGAGCTCAGAACACTCATACCTTGAGGCAGATGGACAGCCGGGAAACACTACTCTCTGCGGACTAAACTCTGAGTGCATTCTCTCTTCATCCTTTCTCCTTTCAATGCGGCCTCCACTTCCCATAATCTGATGTAATGAACTGCTGAAAATTCACCAGTCTATCACCTTTGTAACATTGACTTAGGATTGACAATTTATAGCTTCCAGAACCTGGAGAGGATATTGCGCTTCCCCAAGGCAAGGTGGTAGGAGGGCTCTGCATCTTCACCTTAGGGAACCTGCAGGATAGAAGGCAAGACGGCAGGAAGAGTTGGAGGGTAAGTGTACAGGTGTGGTCTGTGGCTTCCAGCTGGGAAAGGAGAGAATTCATGCAGCATTAGTTGAAGGCTTTGCAAAAATCCTCCACAAGAGGCACCTGGGTGGCTCAGTCTATTAAGCATCTGCCTCTAGGCTCAGATCATAGTCGTGAGGTCCTGAGATCAAGCCCCTGTTGTGCCAGGCTCCTTGCTTAGCAGGGAGTCTGTTTTTTCCTCTCCTTCTGCCCCCCACTTGTGTGTGTGTGTGTGTGTGTGTGTGTGTGTGTGTGTGTGCTCTCTCTCAATAAATGAATAAAATCTTAAAAAAAAAAGAATATTTCATCAAATCATTGTTTTGTGGAGGTCAACAATACTGTCTTTTGGGAAAAACATTCTTTTCCCAAAATAAGGGTGGAACAACTTTCTTTTCCCAAAACAAGGGTGGAAAATAACAGCTCAATAGAGATTATTTGGGATTATTTATACAAGACTCTATGTAAGCATTTTCTAAACATACTACAAAAATCATTCTGCAAAACCTATTTCCAGGAATATATAATTTTTTCTCGTATTCATTTATTTGTTTATATCACATACTACCTTCTATAGTTTTCACAACAGTTCTGTGACTTGGTTCTGTTTCTCAGTCCCATTTTAAAGATGAGGCAAACTGAGGTTCAGGAAAATATGGTGATTTGCCCAGGGTCGCCTGGTTCACAAGTAGCAGAACCTGGTCCAGGGCTGGCTTGTTGACTCCAGGGTTAGTCCCAGATGTGCCTTGAGGTTGCACTCAGAAAAGCTTACTCTCTTCATTTTCATATTGAATAATATTATTACTCAATTCTCACATAGGTAACATGAATTTTAAATACAAATATAGCATAAAATATAATATTCTCTCTAAAGGCTAATTACAAGTCTTAGAAAATTCACTAGGCCTAACACCCTCACTTATAAATTCAGACATTTGGCTACATGGTTTCTTAGTCTCTTTCAGCTCAATAGATCTCTGATTTTGGTAAAATGAGAGCCAGATGAGGGTCAAGACACCAGTTAAAGTGACCATGTGGAACATCAGGCACGTTGTGTTCCTCCTCCGAGTTTCAGATGTGGCTTTTCTTATGGGATTTATTTTTTTACTCTTAAAAAGTGCATAATATTGTTTCCTCTGATTTACAGAACTTTCTAGAACTCCATTGTCATAACAAACATGAAAAGCATTGCATGAAAATACTCTGAATGTGTGTTATAAGCTACTCATGTTCTTCTCTTCATTGGGACAGTCAATTCCAAGTAATTTAGGTCTGTAAAAACAGCAGGGACGAACACACTTGGTAAATAGACAGGGATGAAATAAACCTTTCATGAAAATTCAGAGGGTCTTCGAGACAGAACCTCAGTTGCCTGGCTGGCCAACTGACTTCCTGGACCGAGTTCCTCCACCCGGAGAACAAGCATCGTATTATGGCAGAAAAGAGGATCATTTCCTTCTGAAGGAATGTTGGTTCATGCAAAGAGGTCAGGAAGCCCGGAGGGGAGGAGGACAAAGGACAAGCTGCAAACTGGAGGACAGAGTTTAAAGGAGGCTTATGGAGATTTTAAAAACAAAGGTAGGGCGTGACTTAACATTAAAGGAAAAAACCATCATGTAAACTTATACATACAGTAAGATCCCAACTATATATAAAAAGGCAATGTATAGGGGAAAAAAGTCCATGAGAAAATCCACCATATATCATTAAGAATGGACAGTGGGATTGTCGTTAAATGCTGTGACTGAAATTTCCCAAGAATTTATCTGTTCTGGACACATTTCCCCTGTGATCACATATATTCTTCAAAACCATCCAAATGAGTAAAATTCATAGCCTGGATTATTGATGAGGAAGCTAACATTTGGAAAGATTTTTGATGTTGTTGCTGTCTGGGTCTTTTCTTTAAACTTTCATTTTGTGAGAAGATACATGTTTTTTGTCTTGAAAAATTTTTAGAACTTTTAATTGGCATAGTTGGCGTAAAATCCTAAATTAGTGTCAGGTGTACAATAGAGTGATTCAATAGTTATATACCTTACTAAATGCTCACCATGACAAATGTGTTATAATATTATTGACTATATTCCCTATTCTGTATTTTTCATCCCCATGACTTATTTATTTTATGACTAGATGTTTATAGCTTTTAATCCCATTTAGTTTTTAAAAATGGACTGATAAATGTATGATAAATCATAATTATTTCAGCTTGCCTTAAAGTTTAGAATGAACAAGTTAGAACAGATTCTTCCTGGTTCTTGCTCCCTAAACATTGACTTCCTACCACAATAGCATTATAGATTTTTCTCTCTGCTTTGCCTTTGTTCACATTTCAGCTGCTGCTGTTTGTAGAAGTGAATCCTTTCCTCCGTTCGCTTGGCCATGTCTTCACGCGCCTGCATTTTGTGACTTATAATTCATAAGCTATGGATGCCATTCCTTGAGTAATCCTGCAGATTAGGCACAGACGCTGTTTCTGTGAAAGGGCTCAGTGTGGGGGGGAAATGGAGGGAATTTTGCCCCAGCCCAGTGGCCATCCTGCATCCCAGCATGGAGCTTTGTGAAGGCAGGTCCTCTGCCTGCCATTGTAAAGCCCTTCCTTCCAGAATCTTTCCTGGTTCCACTCAGAGAATATGCACCACCTCTGTGGCTTGGCCTCTTTCTCTCCCCAATGCAGAGCTGACCTTCTCTTCTTCTCCAGATACTGAAGGACATTTTCACTAGAATCTCTGACTGCATGAAAGGAAAATCAATCAGTGTGTGACTGTAACTTTAAAATAATAAAATAATAGTATTTTCAAACTACCGGTTTAGCCCAGTGACGGATATTAAGGAGGGCACGTATTGCGCGGAGCACTGGGTGTTATACATAAACAATGAATCATGGAACAGTACATCAAAAAATTAATAATGATGACTAATATAATGTAATAATAAACAAAAAAAACAGTGACAAACACTTGTCTGATATTTACACAAATTATTTAATTTAATCTTTTTAATGATCCTAAGACGTAGACACCATCCCTACCCCTATTTTACAAAGAACAAAATGGCACAGAGAAATTAGTTAATTCACCCATGGTAACACAGCTGGTGAGTGGTGGTACTTGTATATCCATTCAAATGTGTGTAATTTGACTCCTGTATTAACATTTTCTTAACCAATACAGCAGTGAGACGTGGTTATCTGGGAAGGAAGAAAGAAAGGGCTCAAGCCCCACTCCCCTAATACCAAATATCAAAGCCAGGCTTGATGAGTCTGAGTGACAACAGTACATCCTGAACATCGGAAGGCCATGTGCCAACAGTAAGAACTTTGATTCAAAACATTAACAAAACGAATGTCCCCATAACAGCAGTCGCTAGAGGTGTACTTTCTTTGTTGTTGATTTCTAACTTCATTGTCCTGAAGTCAGAGAAAATACTCTGTGTGCTCCTGATTCTTTGGCTGATGGCCATTTTTTTGTCCAAGTGGCTAATGAAGAATGTATGTTCTCTACGGGGCACCAGGCTCTCTGCCTGTCTTATAAAACTAATCCCTGTGTGTACATTAAGTCTAGTTAATACTCCCTGCTTGGGATTCGATGTGCCTCCTGAATGGTGCGTTCATGTCTCTCATCAACTTGGAAATCCACAGCCAGGGTTGGTGTATACCCATTCTATCTAGTCCTTCCCTCTCTGGCCCTTCTTGGACTCCTGTTAGGAATTTGTTGGACTTGCTCTTTGTTGTGTCCATATCTTCTGACCTTTCCTTTTTATTTTCTCCACACTGTTTCTCTGTGTTGCATTCCAGGTAAATGTATGCAGTCCTATCTTCCAGTTTCCTAATTATTTCTTCAGTTGTGTACATTTAGGCTGTTGTGTCCATTATGACTCGAATTACTGTGATTATATTTTTTATTTTTGCAAATCCAATTTTTCTACAAAAATATCTGGCCTTTTTCTTTTTTAAATATTTTATTTATTTATTTGACAGAGAGAAACACAGCAGGAGAGGGAACACAAGTGGGGGGAGCAAGAGAGGGAGAAGCAGGCTTCCTGCCGAGCAGGGAACCTGATGTGAGGCTCAATCCCGGGTCTCCAGGATCATGACCTGAGCTGAAGGCAGTCTCCTAACCAACTGAGCCACCCAGGCGCCCCATTTTTTTTTTTTTAAATAAGATCCTGACTCTGACCCACGTTTTGAGACACTAGTAATTAAAAAAATTTAGGGGCCTTGGGTGGCTCAGTTGGTTAAGCGTCTGACTCTTGATTTTGGCTCTGGTCGTGATCTCAGGATTCTGAGATCAAACCCTGCATAGGACTCTGCCCTGGGCATGGAGCTTGTTCAAGATTCTCTCTCTCACTCCCTCTTCTTTTTCCCTGCTCTGTCCCCTGAAAAGGAAAAAAAGGGAAAAATTTTTAAATGTACTTATTTTTCATCTATGTCAGCAACATTATTAACTTAAGTTCTGGGGAGGTTAAATATCTTGCTGGCTTGTGTGCTTTATGTTTCTGCTACTCTTACTCTCCATGGCTGTGTCCTCACATGTTTTGCAATATTTAATCTTTGCTCATTCACTCTATTGCCTCTCCGAGAATGCCCCTTCCAGAGAAGATTGGGGACATGTTGTCATATGCCTCTGGGATGTTACAAGTCTGCTGTTTTTGTGTTCATGTTGAAAGTTGGGAAATCCTGGACTATGTAGGCAACTGGAGACTTGAACCCCATCGTGTCAGGGCTGTGCAGTCGCATGGCAAGTGCTCTGTGGGTATTTATTGAGTGTAAGGAGGGAGAAGAAAGACTGAAACCGTGCTTTATTTTCATGCTTCCTTTGAAAAAAACATTTGCCAAAATTAAGCAATTTTTTTTTAATTAAGAGTAATCCTGGCTTTTCCAGAAGGCATTTTCTCTAAAGGTGTTTAAGTGCTGAAGTTTTGTAATTCCTAAATCAGTATTGACCAAATCAGAATTTATATATTCCCTTAATTAATCATAAAACACTGGAATTAAATGATGAGAGTCCAGAGGTCATACACACTGCCCCTCACCCTGCATGGGTCATACTGCTCCTCCAAGGCCAAGCATTTGGTAGATTGCTCCCAGGAAAAGGTTTAAATTGTTCATATGGTACGGCCAATTGGAAACAGAAAAATGTGAACAGGAAAAAAAAAAAAACAAAGACACAAAAGAAACCTTGAAGCTCAGATTTGCCTTATCCAGTGAGACTTTATACCTTAGATCACTGATAAAAGCATCCTGACAACATGTTTTCTCCCCAAGGGCCTCACTGTGGATGGCCTCTTCCCCACCAACATGTGGTGGGGCTCATTCTCAAGTAGCACCTAATGTGATTGAATAGCCCATCAGCCTCAGGCTTAAGGATTTCAAAGGATTCAGTTCCAATTCACCACACAAACAGGGCATTTCAATGACTCTGGAAATTTTATTTGATCTTCTTAACATTTGTTGATTCCTGGGGTGCAAACCATTTTTATTAGTCCTGTCTCATCTTAGAAGCACAAAAACCAATCCCAGGGCGTAAGGGACTTCTGTTTTCACCGATCTGTTATCTGGAGCCCTTATCCTCAGGCAAGTCCCAGAAGCACTGGGTAAAGGACCACACTGGAAGTTGGCTAATGAGTGTGTTCCCCATCTACTCTGCCAACCTGCCTCTCTTCAACCTGCTTCTGACTCTTGGTTTGGAGACCTCATTTCCCTAAACAAGTCACTCTCTGCGGCCACGTGGCTCGGCCAGCACCAAGCATGATGTTCCATTTGTATCCATGGGTTTCCTCTAGCTTGAAGGAGTATTTCTGTGATTATGTGCAGGATGGGCTCCTGCTCTTGAAGAAGGAGCTGCCATCCTGCAGACTCACGGACTGTGGGCACGAGGAGGCTTGCTGAGGGACTCTCAGTTGCTGTCTGGTTAACTGCAGAAGGATGGGCCACCACATTGTGCAGAGAATGGCACCCCAGCCACTGAGCCTGAAAAATGCTGTGGGGGCCCCAGAGCTGTTCTGCTCCTACAGAAAATCCTTTTGATTTTAGGAGGAATTAGGATGGAGCACAAGCCACTCTGGGGTTGTCAGGGATCTGGGACCTGGAAGAGACAACCTGACCTTTCTGCACTTCAGTTTCATCACCTGGGAAACAGGACAGCTTACACCTGATGTCTCAGAAGTGAGTTCTGACACTGAAGTTCTGTGACTCTGGCTTTGTCATTGGATACGTGGGGAAACTGAGCCTTGAGGACTAAAATGTCTTGTCTCAAGGGACAGGGTCTGTATGTGGCAGAACTGAGGCCAGGGACCCCGTCCCACTCCCCAGCAAACCCAGGAGTGGTTTTGTCACCTTCTGTGGCAAAGGGGGGAGTTTGGAGCTGCAGAAATGAATGATTCATCTTTTCTTCATGTTGAACTATGTCAGTATTGTGGATTGATCACCATACACCAATTCCCTTATCAGCTCCATTTGGGGTTCTGGTGATGCTGCTCCTGGATGGAGAGAGGGGCACCCCTTGTGACCTTCCCTTCTCTTCCCTTCCCAAATCCTCAGATGCCTAAGCTCAGATAGTGTGGTCAGCATGGACAAAATCACTCCTTTCTGCATGTTGGGATCAAGGGCTGATAACATTAAAATGTACTGGCCACTTGACTCAAAACCTGCAGGAGGTCTGATGTACCCAGGGAAGAAAATTCTGGTCTGGAAGTTCTGGGTTCCCACCCCATTTGCTACTGACCAACTGGCCATGTGCAAATCATTTCACATCTTTGACTTTACATGCCTTATCTATCAAATTAAAAACTTTCAATTAACAATCTCAATGTCTTTCATGGCCTAAAAAAGGGTTTCTTGGGAGCCTGGGTGACTTAGCTGATTAAGCATCTGCCTTCAGCTCAGGACATGATCCCAAAGTCCTGGGATTGAGTCTCTCATTGGGCTCCTTGCTCAGTGGGGAGCCTGCTTCTCTCTCTTCCCCTACCCTTCTCCACCCCAACTTGTGCTATCTCTCTCTCTCTTTGTCTAATAAATAAATAAAAATCTTAAAATAAGATAAAATAAGTTTTCTTAACCTAGGCGCTATTGAACTCTTGATAATTCTTTGGCTGGATAATTCTCTGTTGCAAGGGCTACTCCGTGCACTGGAGGCTGTTTACCGGCACCGCTGGCTTCCGTCCATCTACAAAGGATTGACAACAAACAACAACAAACAAACCAACCAAAAAACAAGGCTCTAGCTGCTGCCACATATCCCCTGAGGGACAAAATCTGCCCATTGCAAATCATGAATCCAGCACACTTTTATTTGGGGGATATAAATTAAAAGAAAAACAGTCCCCAAACTTCTCCTTCACTAATTTCGGCAGAGTTTTATGTAGAGGATTAGAAGGACTTTCAGAAGTTTATTGCCTGGGATCTAGAAGTATTAAGCCATTATCTATTTTAGGTAACACCTGGATTAATTATATTGATGAGTTCAAAATAATCTCATCAGAGGTTAAGCTAAAGGGGCAGAACACAGAAGAGATAAATCAGAAGAGGCGTGAGGTCGAAGAAATGCTGCCAGGAAGCGCGCGTCCCCACCTGTTCAGTGTGTCCCACGTGGGCTGTCCCTCACTCTCTGGACAGCCCCTTCCAATGTCTTCTGTGAAAATGCCATGCACTGTTCAAGGTTCATCTCACATACCATTTGTTCCATGAAGCCTGCAGTGATACTTGCTGGCAGAAAAATTTTAGTTACTTCTGGAGACCCATGTAAATGCGTTTGCTTTTCTACTGTCTGCGCTCATCAGGATCCCATGCCATCCCATGGCAGAGATCCCAGGCTGTCTCTGTCCATTGCTATGTTTTCCCCTCACCTGGAATGGCCCTGCCTCATCTCTCCTCAACAGGCTCCAGTCTGGGACCTAATTTTCCCAATTTTCTTTCTCTCCCTGCCCCTCCCTCTGCTCTCTCTCTGAAATAAAATAATAGTAATAATAATTTTAAAAAATTAATTGAAAAATAAAAATATTACCACATAGCTTAAACATTTTATTTGAATCATAAGTATATGACCATCATGTTAATGTAAACACACGTGATGCAGACCAAAGCTGTTGCTTTGAGGTTTCTCTCCTAGAGGTCTGCCTTGTCTTTTTTGCACAAACGACACGCATAAAGGATCCTCTACTTTTTCCAGTTTTTCTTTCCTTAGCATGGAGAAGGAGTTTCAGACACTTGAGCTCCAGTCTCAATGCAGACACCTTGATTTTTATGAGCCTGACCCTTCTTTTGTCTAGTTATAATGAATGCATATAATTTTCCCGCAATTTTTAAAGCAATATATATTATTTCTTGAAGTCTTTACAAGGTGCAAAATTTTTCATCATAGTTTTCTTAGATGCATTATCTCTTTCTGCCCTCCTATGTCTTGGGCTTATAAAGAGTTTCAGAAAAATAGGAAGATTCTTAGCACATGGTCGGTCGACCTGTTGGGAGTAGTAAAGCATTCTCGGTGAAAGCCGGCTGTGGGCGAGAGCTCATCCTGCCGATAGCTTCAGCCTAGAATGTTTTACAGGGGCTGGGGTTATATTGGTTAACCAGACAGCCTTTTAAATAGACCAAGTTCAGGAGAGCTGTTGCTATAAATGTTTCCAAAATTCAATGAAATAAAGCTGAGAAGTATAAACATTTCTGGGTAGTGACAGTCCCTGGGCACCGAGGCTCACAGGTGCTGCAAGGAAGATGTCTGAGCAGAAAATAGAACAAAAATATGATATGATGTGACTCCCCCCCTCACCGTCTAGATCTTGTGGTCTTTACTGTGCGTTGTGGAGATGTATTCCACACCTCTACACACAAAATGTCTCCCGAATCGCTGCCTGCAGTGCCAAGTGAAAACCTGTGCTTTACCCGTGGTCACCTTCCCGCAGCCAGTCCCCAGTTTCCAGTGATGACAGGGAAGGGAGATGCAGCCAGCATGCTCCCTTAGCATCTTTCCTCATATTGATAGGGGAAGTCATCATCTTTGGCCAAGCGTGTTGCTTTGGGTCTGAGTACGGGAGCTAGAGAGAAGAGAAATGGACACCAGCCCACATAGCCTGAAATGCTGAATCACTATTAGCCAGGGACAGCCCTGATGTGGAGGAAGCTGACTGAAAAAATAAACAGTAGGGGTGGGAAAAGGCATTATTCCCCTTGTTACCTAAGAGGCCAGCCCCCTCTAGCACACTCATGGTGCTTAGAAATACTGTGAGTCTCCAGAGCTCCAGCCCAGGAGATGGTTTTGGAGCTGAACAGAGCTGGCCCCATGTCATGTGGAATTGGCTGGCCCTTGTTTCCCAGCACATCCTGGAACCATCTCCTATGAGGCAACACGCTGGGTTTTAAAAGCCTGGGAAGGAAACCACATCCAGAAAGCCAAGACAGGGGGTATGCCAGAGGACTGAGGGGGGATGGGAGGATTGTGCCTCCAGGCACAACTGTGATAGAGGGAAAGGAAGATGGCGATCTGCACTCCCCCCCCCCACCCCCAGCCCCCAAAGTGAGGGTAGTTTGTTCAAGATCAGTATAGCTATTGATCATGACTATTCTTGGGAACTCATGTTTACACCAGGAGATTTGCATCCTACAAAACAGGGTTAATACAGTTATGAAAAATGTAGCAGCAGATGCTTTATGAGATGATTAACCAGTTAACAATTGTCCCCTTTCTCAAAATGGCTGCCCTCCTGGGAGCGTGAACATCTAGGCCATGATTCAAGGCTGTAGTTTTCAGCAATTAGTGGTTAGATCAGGTGTAGACCTCTGACCAGTGTGGTAACTCACTTCTTCCCTTGACAATAGTTGAGCGATGTGAGTGATCAGCACAGAGAAGATGGTATCATGGGAGCTGTGGAGTGGCCATCGCTGTCCCTTTATGCACCCAGAAGGGTGTAGGAAACCAGTCTATGGAAGCACTGACAATGAGAAATGGTGAGAAATGGAAAGAGACTTTTATCTGAATTCTTGATGCATTTTAGTTGACTTCCAGAAACTTCTTCAAACCTAGTTTCATTTCTGACCTTGATTTAAAAGACAATGTTATATTTTTTAAATAATTCACCCGATTTCTGTTTACAAAATGTTAACAAAAGTATTAAAATTATAAGCATTTCCATATTCTACATGTTTATCATATGCCAGATAATTACTCTAAGTGTATTATTACAGACTGAAATGTGGCCTCCCTTCAAATTCATATGTTGGAGCCCTAACGGTGAATGCGACTGTGTTTGGTGATAGGGATTTTAGGAGATAATTAAGGCTAAATGAGATATTAGGGATGGAGTCTTAATCTGATAGAATTAGCGTTCTTATAAGAAGAAGCTCCGTGCACGCTAACTAAAGAAAGTCCAGGTGAGGACACAGTGAGAATCTGTCGGTCTTCAAGCCAGAAAGAGCCCTCACCAGAAACAAACCAGCCAGCACTTTGAACTTGGACTTGATCAGCCCCAGATCTGTGAGAAACTAAATTTCTGTTTAAACCAGCTGGGTGTTCCATTAAGGAAGCCTAAGCTAATATACTGACTTTCATTATCTCATTTAAAACTCTTAACCATTTGTTGATCAGTATTACCTTGAGATCGGTATCACCTTGCTTCACAGATGGGAGACAGAGGCTCTGAGACTTGTCGGAACCTGTTGGAACTCATCCTACAGAAGTAGGATTTGAGTCAGGTCTTTCTGTCCCAAAGCCTCGGCTTATTAACGCTGCTGCTCCTCTCAGGAACTGGATTCCCGAACACCTAGCTCCAGACGCAGACTCTTTCTCAGAAATAACACCAGCCACAGAGAGAGAAGAGGGTTGAACCCTGGTGGAGAACCGTGAGGGGTCTAGCGTGGCCTCCAGGATTGAAGATCATGGGAGAACAGACATGCTGTTGCTATTTCTGAGTGGGAAATCTATTTCCGGTCAGTTTCTTCACTTATCAGAAGGAAGCTGCTTCAGGGGCCATGGATGAGGACGGCCTGTGGCACCACGGTCCTGCAGTGCAGCCACCGTGTGCACCTCGGAACCTTGGCCAGAATTCTGCTGTGGGGAGACAGCCCTGCAGCAGACTCAGCTTCAGGGCAGCCACCTCTGCCTGGGGCAGAACATTTCCACTGGCCCAGCGTTTCCCAGGAGCAGTGGGAGGCAGACGCGCTCACAGGCAGAGGATGACAGCCTCATAAATAAGCTCCAAATGTCAGCTCAGGACAGGCACCGACTTAAGCTGGAACATTCCTATAGCTTTTCCTCAAAGATGTTTTGGTTCTCTTTGTTTGTCTATAGGGAAATCTCTCTGCCCAATGTGGGGCTTAAGCTCCTCACTCCAAGTTCAGATGTCACATGCTCTATTGACTGAACAAACTGAGTGCTTCTCCTCCAAGATGTGGGGTTTTTAAAAATATTTATTTAATTTTCCTGAGAGAATGAGGAGGAAGGGGCAGAGGGAAAGAGAGAGGCTCCAGCAGGCTCCCCGCTGAGTGTGGAGCCTGTCTCGTGGCTTGATCCCAGGACCCTGAGAAAATGACCGGAGCCAAAATCAAGAGTCAGATGCCCAACTGACTGAGCCACCCTGGTGCCCCCCTGAAAGATGTTTTTAATTTCAAATTTTGAGGTAATTATAGATTTGCCTTCAGTGTTAAGAAATATTACAGAGAGACCCCTTGTCCCCTTCCCCTCGGTAGTAAAGTCTTGGACAACTTTCGTGCCACATCCTCACCAGGATGTTGATGTTGATACAATGCTGATCTTTCTCAGATTTCCCTGGTTTTCCTTCTATTCATGTGGGTGCTTAGCTCTGTGTGATTTTAGCACCTGTCAGGGTTTTCTGTATTCTGCCGCCCTGAAGGGACAGAATGGTTCTGTCGCCACAAGAATCCCTCCTGTTGCCTTATTAGAACCACATGCACTTTCATTCCCCCTGCCCCACCCCAGGCCCTACAACCAACCACTAATCACGTCTCCATTTCTGTAACTTTGTCATTTCAAAACTATTATACAAATTGAAT
The DNA here is from genome assembly GCA_004023965.1 of Spilogale gracilis. Classification (NCBI taxonomy): domain Eukaryota; kingdom Metazoa; phylum Chordata; class Mammalia; order Carnivora; family Mephitidae; genus Spilogale; species Spilogale gracilis. Next base: position 22,097 of record PITA01008830.1, on the reverse strand, counting down.
GATAGAATATGCAACCTTTTGAGACTGGCTATTTTTTAAGCAGCATAATTCTCCAGAGATCCAACAAGGTGGTTGTGCATATCAATAGTTCATTGCTTTGTATTTCTCAATAATATTGCATGGTTTCTCCAATCCTTCTTTCATTCAAGGGCATTGGAGTTGTTTCCGGTTTTGAAATATTATGAATAAAACTGATACAACATTCATGCATAGGCTTTTTATGAATCTATGTCTTTAATTCTGTAGGATAAATATTCAGGAACTCAGGTGCTGGATTGTAGCATGCAAACCCATGATGATGGGGGCTGTGCCTTTGCTATTAACAAATGTATATCCAGGGCCTATCTTAATGCCCGGCATAGAACCAGTAATCAATAAATTTTAAAGAGCAATAAGTATGTGTTAAATAAAGGAATAGACTAGCTTTCACTAATTTTTGAAGTTTCATTTTGGGCTTTATCTCCTCCAAAAGTCTTCTGCATATTCCAGAATGTGGAAATTTGTATTCTGTATGAAATTATTTGCTTATATGCCTGTCTCCTCCTCCAGATAGTGATCTCTTTAAGGAACAGGGTTGTCCTGTTCATCTTTGTATCTGTAATGCTTAGCACATTGCCTGTCCCATAAGATATGATCAATAAGTAAATGTTGAAGGGGAAAAAAACCCACTAGATTATCTGTCTCTTCCTTAGACACATTGCTCCCCCTGGAGCCATCAGGATCTCTTGTGTTTCAGTAATTTTATAACCTGGGAAGTAAGAACACAGACGTTTCATAGAAGAGCTAAACACTTGAGGGGCAGGGAGCTGCTTCTGTCTTCGAGGGGTGGCATGAGTCACATCATTGACATTTTTATCTCTACATTGCTCTCTGTCACTTTCAAATAATGGTGGAAAGGGGAAAAGAAAAACTGATGTTAAAATATGTTGCTTGTTCTTCAGGTCTCTGAAAAGATTAAACAGATGGAGATTATAGGTGTCAGTCAGCTCTGCTCATGGTTTCTAGAATGTGAACTATAAATTAGTGAAAGATATCTGAGCCAAATAAGTATTGCCACGTGTATTATTTTGTTACCCTAAGTGCATGACTCCTTGCCAAGTGTGAGGAGCATGGAGCTGAGCTGAAGACTCACTGGGGGCAAACAAATATTTTCAGCCCAGCAAACTGAGGATGATAGACACCGTCCCCCCTCAGAAAAAAACTAATCTGACTTTTACTTCTAGTGGCAGCCAGAGAAATAAGAAAAGAGGAAACAGCCCAGGCCAGGACCACCAGAAGTAGGCCCCTAGGGGCCTACCACAAGGAGCTTGGAAGTATAAAAGGAGCATGCAATGCCTAAGTGATGGCAAAGACAGAGAGATAGAAGACAACTGAAGGGTTAGAAATTGGAACTGGGACCTCCTGAATAAGGCCTGACCCCTCCAAGAGTTTCCAGAGAAAATAATTTTGCTTACCAGCAGCAAACAAAAAGAACAAGAAAGATTGTCTGTCTGTGGGAGAGGTAGACTCCCAAAGTCCTGACTCACATGTGTGTTGGATTTTAATTTATCTTTTGTTTATTCTACTTGTGCAGTCTGGGAAACAGAAGCTAAGAAACTAAGGACATCTTGGATTGATAGCACTTTTGGGTGGAAGCACATGGATACTCTGTGATGGTGCACATCTAGACCTCCAAGAATTCTTTTTTTTTTTTAGATTTATTTATTTATGAGAGGGGGAGAGAGAGAGAGAGAGAGAGAGAGAGAGAGAGAGAGAGAGAGAGAATGCATAATGAGCTGGGGAAGGGGCAAAAGGAGAGGGAGAGAATCTTAAGCAGACTCCCCACTGAATGTGGTTCCTGATGCAGGGCTCAATCTCGTGACCCTGAGATCATGACCTGAGCCAAAAGAGTCTGACGCTCCATCCGCTGAGACACCCAGGGAGCCCTCTAGACCTCCCAGGGATTCCTAAAGGTAAAGCCTTACAGAAGATAAGCTCACAACCCAACTACAAGACACGAAAGGATGTGTGTCCCCATGGGTGTGAATCAACAGACATGATATCAGAATTAAGATCTGTAAAGCTACAGACTTAGAACTGTGCGATACAAAATATAAATTGTGTGTTAGATATGTTGAAAGAAATAAAAAATGAAAAACATGAGACAGAAATAATATACCACGGAAAAAGTCCAGGCATGTTTAAAAAGAACAAATAGATCCTCTAAAGAAGAAAACATGATCATTGAAATTTTAAAAAGTATTTTAGGCAATGTGAAGAGCAGTAGATTAGACATAACTACGGGAATTTTACAGAGAGAGCTAAAGAAATTAGCAAGAGTGTAGAACAAAGACATGAAGAGGTAAAATATGAAGGAGAGGGAAAAGAAAAGCAGAGCAGAAAGAGAAAGTGTAGCTTAATCTATTGTTCCAGGAAAAGAAGAACAGAGGAGAAGAATTGATGATGAAATTCACAAACCACCAAGTTAGGGAGCAGACCTGATGGGAGAGGAATCGACACATAGACTCTTTATAGCCAAACTGTTATACATCAAGAATAAAGATAAAAATCTTAAAGATAACCCAAGAGAAATGTCAGATTACTAAAAAGGGATAGCAGTTCGACTCATAGTTTTCTCTATGGGAGCTGGAAGACAGTAGAAAAAAAAAAAAATCTCTTCAAGGTGCTGAGGGGAAAAACTACTCCTGTAACATTTCATGCCCAGCATTATTATTATTCCAGAGTGAAGGTGACATGGACCGACTGTCACTGAGAGAACTGTGAAAATTATAGCTCAGGAGGAAGAAACCTGACCTGGGAGAGAAGGCCCGAGAAGCAATAAAGAAGCGATGAAAGGAAATTATATGTGGGCAAATCTATATCAACACTGATGATCTAAAACAACAATAATGATAGTTAAAATTGGCTTGGGCAAAGAGAGGTGAAACTAAAATACTCAACATTTTATCTCTTTATGGAAGGAGATCATAGAATAGTAGAGAGAGATATGATTAATTTTATATTTTGTTAATTCATTATGTATGTAAAAAATTTAAGGGTAATAACTGAAAGAAAACACATGCAGTATATATATTTGAGAGCAGTAGAAAGAGTGAAAACTAAAACTAAAAATGTTATTTTAATAGGAAATAAGGCAAGAACTAGGGAGATAGAATCATAGAGAAACAAGTTAAATAGAAAGCAAAATACAACAGTAGAAATTAAGCCAAATATTTATGTAAATATATATGTATTCTTTATATACATAAGGGCAATACATAACAAAATAAGATAATAGAAATATATTCAAATATATCAGTAATCATAAAGCTTGTTCAATTATTCACTTATTTGTTCTTTCAACCAACTTCTTGTTAATAGCCTACTATGTGATCGGCCTGCTCTAGTAATAGAGATAATTTACTAGCTATTAAATATTTCTAGGTAGGATAAAAATCCCAATCTTGTAATATATAATGTAACAGAGACTGATCCCAAAGATGCATGAACTCAAAGAGGGGTGATCAAAACCTATACAGGCAAACAAAAAACAGAAGAGGATAGTGTTGCTATAATGCAATCAGACAAAATAGACTGAAAGCAAAAGTATTAGAGACATATTATAATATAGCAATAAAAGTTTCAACTTTGCAGAATATTCACAATTCTAAACTTGTGTGTATTTGGTAATGTAACTCTCTCTATATATTTTAAAGAGCTTATTTATTTATTTATTTATTTATTTATTTATTTATTTGATTTTTTATTGGAGAGAGAGCAAGAGCGAGTGTGTGCACGAGCAGGGGGAGGGACAGAGGGAGAGGGAAAGACAATCTCCAGCATGATCCACGCTGAGTGTGGAGCCCAACACGGGGCTCCAGCTCACAACCCTGAGATCATGCCCTGAGCTGAAACCAAGAGTTGGATGCTTCACTGGCTGAGCCAGCCAGGAGCTCCATAATTCAAAATGGACAGAATCACAAAAATGCATGTACATGTCCAGATTAATGGTGGGAAGTTTTAATATCACTTTTTAAAATAAATGATATTCAAGGAGGAAAAAATGTGTAAGAAAATAGAAGATTTAAACAACACAATTTATGAAATGATCTACTGAATATATAAAGAAACCTTGTATCCAAAAACTGGAGAATACACATTATTCTCAATATACGGGAACACTTATGAGTATTCCCAGTCCATCAGGCTATAAAGGAAAATCTTCACAAATTTCAGTAGTTCTTTAGCAAACACATCATTTTTATAAATTTGATTTAATTAATGTATAAATAAAAATAATTGTACTTTTGAGGATTTAATGCAGTTCCTCAGTAACTAAGGGTCAAAAAATAAAATATAAGAAAAACAAGAAAACACTGAGGACCAAAAGGTGATTTAATTACTACCAAAAAACTGATATGAATATAAAATTGTGTCTAGAAGAAAATTTATTTATTCATCCTTTCAATAATTTTGTATTATGTGTCCGTGCTTATTTGAGTCCATTCAAAAGCAGGTAAGAAACATCAGTGAACCAAGAGAAAAAAATTTTGCCTTCATAGAGTTTATATTTTAGTGGATGGACCATTATCATGGAAGGACATTCATCATCAATATTTTTCCAGGTCATTAACTATAGTCTCATTTTCAAAAGCCTGCATGGGATTACTTAGATGGCTTATTCATAACATTGTTTTAGTTGTTTAAAATATCTGCTTTCCCTCCAAGTAGTATCTGCAGACAGCTCTCTGCTGCCCGTCGTGAGGGAGATGATTCCAATCCTGCTGCCATCAAGGCCATCCATAGGACTTGTTGTTGCCCGTTGTATTGTGTATTGAGCTGGAAATCTCATATGTCAAGCAAAACCTTCACGAAGCATTACTTGTTTCTATGTCTGATGTTTTATTTTTGCCATAGCCCACCATATTTCTGATTAAAGCTGTTTCTTCAGCCTGGCTCCTGGGATGGAAAGGATGGAGAGCTGAGCGGCACCCTACCCACATGGACGTGAACATGAACAACATCTTTGTTTCACTTTGCTTGGTTTAAAGCTACCAGGACTTTTGTGATCTTCTGTCACAGTCTATACCCAACTGAAGGCTGGCTAGTGCAACGTATGTCAAAAGACAGTGAGTTGTTTTGCTATGATAATCCTATAGATCATGTCCATTGTCTACACTTCAAAAACCATGGCTTTTTAAATATAAATACTCTTCTATGTAGTTCTTTTCGGGGCTCATTTTAGAAACATTCTTCAGGTAGTTGCAGTTGTAGTAAAAGGCGGGACACTAAGTGAGAATTCCAGCTCTGCCAATTTCTTGCTGTGTAGCATTATTTAAGATTCTAGGCAAGTAGAAAAGATACTTGACTTCTCTGACCCCTCAGTTTTTCTCCTTGTAAAATTGAAATGGGGATAATCATAACAACAACAACAATAACAACACATCTTTCATGATTGTAGAGGTGAGAGACTATACAATAAAAGCCATTAAAAAATCGTGACATAGATGTGTCAGTTACTGGAGATTCTTCTCTGAGTCACACTGTTAAATGGAGCTCTGTAAAGGCTGGATGAATTTTCATGTCTCCTATGTAAATCTTCCTGTGAAATCATGATGCTTATGATACTTAAAGATGATGTTTCCATCGCAGGCAAGGGCTAAATTATCTGGGGAACTTGAGAAGCTAGTTAATTCCTCTGCCTTCCTATGAATCATTCTACCAGTTGATACCAGGGGATTAGCGGCTCCTGATTAGGGTAATGTAGGCAGAGCATTTGGGCTTATTTCAAGCATGGATAACAGGAGGGAGCTGAATGAGATCACTCAATAATTCATCAGTGTTTTTCATGAAGAATTTAGAAGAGCACAGAAATTATTCAACTATGCTTGTTAATGATAAAACATAAAGTAATTCAGACACACAAAGTATTAAGGAAAAACAATAAGGTACAGACAAAAAAGTGTGCCTTTTCACTAATCATAAGTCATATTGAGGTCAGGTTTCTAAGTAAGAAATATTATTATTATAGATCAGTGGTTAAAATGAACCAGCATGATAGGCATACACTTTATCAGGGTTTAAGAGGAAACATGTGGAAGACCGCATTATTGCAAGCATTTGTATATGCATGCGTGTATGTGTGTGTGTGTGTGTGTGTGTGTGTGTGTGTGTGGTAGGAGCTAGAAGCCACCATCAACGTCTAGAACATTCAACAGATTTCCGCTTCCTTTCAATTTCTCTCTGACTCTTCATTCCAAAAAGAGGGTCAATGATGTCTGCAGGATGCCTTCCACTAATGCTGATCTACTTCAGTTAGGCATCAGTGACAAACAAATGTTCTGTCTGAGGCTCCGTATGTGTGTGTATGTGTGTGTGATGGTTCACTTCACTCTGGCAAACTTCATATCCTTTATTTTTGTTTTTACTCTTAAAAGTATTGAACATTTATGTTTTTATATTTTTATGTTTTTGTTTTGTTTTGTTTTATTTTGTTATTTTGGTGTTGTTTCTAGTTTTTCATAGAGATAGTCATGGGCTTACACCTAACTTTCTGAATCTGCATGATATATTGGTAGTGGGCAGAAAATCGGTGGTCACCAGAAGAAAGATCTTAGAGGAGCATGGGAAACACATTTCATGTCTTATCCAATAAATGTGCAAAACATCCAATGTTTGTGGGAATGGAGGCTCACCACTGCAGTTGCCCCCATCTGTCCACAGGCCTTGGAGGGTCTTCATGATAATGACATGTGGAGAGAGCATAGTGCTACATCCCAGATGGGAATATAAAATTGTGCCTTTACCACTTGTCCTGCTGACCTCTGGATAACTGTCCTCCATGTAAGGGATGAGGCTTTATTTAATAGTTTCTCCTTACCCTCTACATTTCTGCCAAACATCATTAGTCCCTTTGCCCCTGCCTGCATGTACTCTTATGCCTTCTTATCTTGGTGAATTCAGTCTTCTCTCCCAGTCTGGTTTTTCACACCGGCTCCAAGACCCATGATCTCTCTCTGCCTTCTAGGAATTCTTCATTTCTTCAGCCCTTATTCTTTAAAGTCTTATCCAATGCTGTCATCTCAGTGAATCTCTCCCTAGTCTAAAATGTTTCAAGACAACAGAGAGGTCCACAAATTTTGTGGACCATATGTCCCATCTATCAGAAAATTTCTAGAAATTTCCCCAAAGGATGTATATTTATTTCTTTCAAATCATGTGGGGCAGCAATTATATTATACAATGAACATAAAATTTCCACTGACCAAACTTCTAAATATGAGAGGTTGGTTATTTCATACAGTTTAACCTAAAATGTTATAACAGTGTCCCAAAATATAAATGGATAAGGAATGAAACAAAGATGGAATAAATGATGTTTTTAAAACAATGTCATTTCAGTCTATTTTTCTTTGCTGAAGCACATCATTATTAATACCGTTCTGCACATTTAGATGTTAAACGTCTTTGTCATCATGATGGCTTTATAATACTCTTATTAGCTAATATCTCAAGGCTCACTCTTCACTCAAAGCAAGATTTATCATTAGGAATAGTGGCTCTTAAATCCATATTTTGAATAACTGTGCCATTGTCTCATTGGCCCCCTTTTTGGCATGGTTATTATTACGTTGAAGCTGAGATTTCATTGCAGAAATTTTTTTAAGATCACTTATTCATGTGGTAGTTAAGATGTCAAAACTACATGAAAATTGGGACTCCTCCTCAGTGGGCACACAGAAATTCCAAGACAGCAGCGGAAGCTGTAAGTAAATTAATGTATGGGCACTACCTTTAAGTTCTCTGTTGAAAGAACTGCCACTTGTCCCTGTAATAGGTTATCATTTGACATGTGATCCAGGTCAGAAGCTCAGTGCCAATGTGCACATTAAATATGTGTAAACTTCCATTTACTTTTTACTTATACTTTAAAAACAAAGAGGAGAAAAATTTCTAGCATTTTCTTCATAAATCCAAGGGACTCTATAGTGCACCCCACTTTGAAAACCACTGACTTTTCCCCCATTTCTATTATTTTTTATTTTTTAAATAAAAACCTGAGAGACATTTACATAGCTAACAAGGGCCAAAAGTGAAATCTCTTTTATGAGAACGAAGAAAGACCAGGCTTCGTTTTTGGTAATTTCCTTCCAATTCAGACGTTACTGATAATGCCGGATGACTTCCAGTTTTGAAATGATCCCTCCCTGGTGTTGTCTACTCACACACCAAATGCTAGAGTAACAAGTTCTGACTTCATAGGAATCACAAGTCTTACTGTCAGACATACCTGAGGTCAGGTGCGTCCCTTCACCAGCTGATGACTTGAACAGCTTGCTGAAAATTTCTGGGCTTTGGTTTTCTCCTTAGTAAATGGCAGTGTGGGTGGGGAGGGAATGCTTGTGAAGTAGACCTCTGTGGGGATTCTGGTCCAAGAGCGATTTCTTCTGCTCACTGTTCTTCATGAGCCTTCCTCCCTGGGCGGAACTGACCGAACAGGGGAGCTCCTGGCCCACACAGGGCTTACCAGAGTCTCTTTCCCTGGAATTTTGGATTAGAACATGGCATTGGGCAGCCATGTGGTTGGGCACTGTGCCTAAGAGTCGAGGCTGTTTCACATCTGGGCTAAGAGGACATTTGCTTGCCCTGTGCAGGGAGAGAAGCAAGAAAAACTGGTTTGCAGAGAGATGCGAGTAAAGCCCATCTGCAGTGGGAGGCAGGGAGAGGGGAGGCAGTTAAACAAGCCTTCGGAACCAAGTTGAAAGACACGTCTAAGGCTCTCTTACCTTAATACTTGCCTATTTAGCTTCTTGAGGGAAATGATAATTTCTCTAAATGGACTCACTAGATAAGTGTCACAAATGAAAGACTAAAAAGCTTTCATGGAAGGAGGCAGAGAACACAAAATGATATTTTGGCTATGTCCAAAATCTAATCATAAGGTGCTTCCCCTGCAAGACTATAATTACAGCAGAGTTTACCCTGAGTTGCAGGCAGGCATTAAAAAAGCAATTATTGCTAGCAGCCCTTGTTCTTTGGCTGAAAGTTGAATGGGAAATTTAATAGTATTATGAGAATTTTTTCCCTACTAAACTAATTCTAAGAAATGGTATAAATTGAATGTGTGTTTATTTTTTTTTTAAGAAAAGCTTATCTTAATTGAGTTTTTTATAATTGTGTTCTGCTGGCTACATCTGAAATGGAAATTGGGGGAATGCATTGGGAAGCAGACACTAATCTAAATTATTTGTCTCCATACTTTGCCTGGGGCCTTCTCTCACAGCATCTCAGATACCCCAAGGCACTCGACATTGCAAACAGGGGTTGCATGGTCTCTCTTGTTGATTAGTACCAAGACTGTTATAAAATTCAGAATAACAAGAAGAGAGTATTATGGGAAGGAATGTTTCCAACTCTGGGTGACTGCTAACACATGGGAATCACTGTGTGTGTGTGTGTGTGTGTGTAACATCTGGATAAATGACTGGGATTATCAGTGAGAATACCATGCATTGATCATGAACTAATGTACCGTTGTAATATTAAGAGTATTGCTTATATTACTCAGTTAACCCTTATAATGTTGACAGTATCGTGCTAATTTTAAAGAGGAGGAAAATTAACCTGAGATAGGATAATTTAGTTGTCCAAAGCTCACACATAACTAGATGATGGAGTAGGGGTCCTAATGTTTGTAAGGATAATAAATGTTTAAATTGGAAGACTATTAATAATGATGTATATAAAGTCTTCCTTTTTAAAAAGATTTTATTTATTTATTTGACACAGAGAGAGAGAGCACAAGCAGGGGATGTGGCAGGCAGAGAGAGAAGGAGAAGCAGGCTCCCTGCAGAGCAGGGGGAGCCTGATTTGGAACTCGAACCCAAGACCCCTGGGATTGTGACTTGAGCCGAAGGCAGTTGCCTAACCAACTGAACCACCCAGGTGCCCTAAAGTCTTCTTTTATGGTGTTTCCATCTTAGTTCACAGAGTTCAGTGGGTTACAAATTTGGATCAAATTTTTCTACTAATATGTATGTTACAATAATGTTACACTATCCATATGTTGCACATAAGTTCAATATAACTGAAAAGAGGAGGGTACCTTTCAAGGCTCCTTCATTTAGAAGTGACAAAAACATTTAAAAAAATCTTTTTTAAAATTGAGCAATGATTGGCACTAAGAATCTATCAGTTTCGGGGGTAATGATTTGATATTTGTATATATTGCAAAATGACCTCCACAATAAGTCACCATGTATAGTTACAAACTTTTTTCTCTTGTGTGGAGAACTTGCTAGATCCGCTCTGCTAGTTCCTTTCCAATATGCAATACGGTCTCAGTAAGCAAAGTCAACACAAGTATGCATCCCCATGACTTACTCATTTTCTTGAGCTATTGCTAACATCAGTATGTGAGTTTAAAGTGTGCTACATTAAGTTTTGACTCACATGCATTGTGAAATGGTTACCACGATAAGGTTAGTTAGCATCCATCATCCCATGTGATACAATAAAGAAAGCAAAAAAAAAGAACAAAAAAATATTTTCCTCATGGTGAGAGCTCTTGGATTTTACTTTAGAACCTTCCTGTGCACTATCCAGTGATGTCACCAGGCTGGGCATGGCACCCCTAGTCCTCTTTTTATCTTGTAACTGGAAAGAAACCCATGCTTAACCAGCTTTATGGAAACAGGAATTGATTGGTAAGCTACTGGCTTGGTTCACATAATTGTAGGACGAGCCACAAGAGCTAATAAAACACTGACGGTATCTAAGGCCAGAATCAAGGATTCAGTTTTAGTCTCATCTTGTCTCTTCTCCCTTGATTCTGTCTTTCCCTTGGAACATATGTTGGCAACCAAATGGTCCAGGGACACGTCCTTGGAGCTCCAACACTTCTGAGAACAGAGGAGAACGTTCCTTGATGGTTATAGCAGAAAAATTCCGAATAAGGACTCAGATTGGTCCTGAAACAATCCCAGAGAGATGGAATACTGTGAGAGGTCTATCCTGGGATTTGTGCCCATATCTGTAGGGGTCAAAGGAAGTGACTTCTAATTACCAGAAGAAAGACGTCTTGTGTGCTGGGTACAATCTGGTCTTTGATTCCTCAGCATATTTACAAGTGCTTTTTAGTACACATTAAATTCCCAAAATGTTTCCATCTAATAAAATGCAGTTACCCTGTGTATAGAAAAACCACCACTTCCAAAATTATGTCCAGATGTTGCCTTCATCCCCAAATCTAGGATCTTTAAATCTGAATCCTTTCTTTCTCTCTGGTAAGTAGTTAGAGCTTAGAAAGATTCTGCAAACTTCAGGCTTTTGTAATGATAAATATAACTATTTGCTTCTTTTAATAAACAGCCCTGAGGGAAAACAGAACAGTCAAAATAAAAACTCACAGACAAGAGAGGAGGAAGTGCTTTCGGTGGCCACAATACGTCCACGGACAGGGATAGAAATGTGCATCCATCTGTTGTCTTGCTTGTCAACAATCGCCTGAGTTCCCTGTCCACCCAGCATGGTTGCTACAGACTCTGTCTGCTGATGAATTCCCTCATCCAGTGTCCTCCTTGGCCATTTCTAACAGGGAGGGGCAGGGCAGCAAGGAGAATTCCCCTTCTGGGGCTGAAACTTTTCTTCTGAAACTTTTCTTCCTATGCTTTAACGAGCCTGGGATTTATCTTAGAGAATAAGCAACCAGACCTCTTTGTATGGCATTTGTTGTTTCTCTTGCCATAAATATCCCTTAAGACCCCATCAGCTATCAGCTTCATTTTCTGAAGACCTTAGCCTGATGTCAGAGACTGTGTCTGGTCATTGTCTTTGGAAACAGGACTCCACCCTTCTGATTGCTTATCAATAGACCCAGAGTTCCCGTCAGCCTCTTTGGCCTCTGATTAATGGTTGCTATCTTGACTCTGGTCTTGGAGAAGACTGAAAGACAGGATAGGATGATAATGGAAACCTAATCCTCTTACCTCCCCACCACAGCATCCAAATTGCTCAGGTGGCAGGGAATTTCTACCTTTGTCAGACAGAGGACAAGCACATCTTTGGCCACATTTCTCCCTGCCCTCTTTTGACTCACACTGACTTTTTCATGGCATGGGAAATTTAGTTTTGCAATTCTCTAGGATACTTAACTGCCTGACCTGTAACCTTAGCATTACTGGGCCTGTCTTGAAAGCATTTCTTCTACCAAGTGCATATGGTTTTCTTTTTGCTTACAGATGGGCCAGTGTGGCTCCTTGCTGTAGAAGTTTAATGAAAATGAAACTACCCAATATCCTGACATTTTTCTACCAAGTCACTAGAAGTCCAGTGGTGTTGGGCACGAGGTTGAAACCTCAAGATACTCAGGAAGTCTGTAGCCAGATAGCATGTCCTATCACAACCGCTGTTCTCAGCATCCTGGCTGAGGGCAGCAGGGACTATGAAAGTACTCATATTTTTTTTTTTTTTTGGCATTCTTTCTTTCTTTCTCTTAAGTAGGTATCATTCCCAGTATGGAGCCCAACTTGGGGCCAGAACTCATGACCCTGAGATCAAGACTCGAACTGAGCTCCAGAGCTGGATGCTTAAACAACTGAGCCACCCAGGCGCCTGCCCCTATCCTCTTTTGATAAAGCCAGTTCCGGGCGTCGGTTCCCAAAACATTCACCCCTACTTCTGTTACAATTCCCCCTCTAAGTCAGGGTTCTTTCAGCTTGAAATCTAAAAAAATCTAATGTGTTATAACATGGACAGAACAACCACCACCAGTCATCCTCCCACCCCCACCCCCAAAATCAAAACAAGAACTTCTTGTAAGAGTATGGAGTAGAGAATCCCAGGTGTATCAACCAGGGATGGGGACAAGTGACTTGATACTGTTGACCTCTTGCTATCTAGTGCTCATCGCTGTTTTGTCTAGAGATCATCTTTACTCCTGTGAGTTTGTCCAGGGGACATCAAATGTGCTGTCCAGTGGAGTCACACCCGTGTGGCTCTACCACATGCAAGGGGGCAGTGCCCCAGGATGCTGCTGGTAATGAACTCACGTGGGCGGTGCCACAGCAGCACAGAGAGGAGAGTGGGTGAGAACTTAACTCTTCCGCTTCTCAACCAGAGTAGAGTCAGGGCTTAGGTCACATTGACCTTTGCGTTCACATAACTTAGCACAGAGTACCTTATGGTAGGGATTTAACAAATTATTAAATGTGAAAAGCAAACAGGCAGGGAGGGAGCAAGGAATGAGATTCTATTCAGGGAACTGTGTAGGCCTTCCTTATGGTACTCTTGATACAGGAGCTAAATGGATGAACTTAAATTATTGGTCAGCAGAATCTGCAAGGAGAAGAGGAAGAGACAGCAAATGAGCCAGAGCAAACCTCAGCATTTTCACAGCTCCCCTTAATACCAGGCTGCTTGTGGCTGCTTTGTATCTGGAAGTTGTCTGTGGTATGTCTGATGTAGAAGGCTCCCTGAAATCTTCTTCTTTTCTTTTTAAGATTTTATTTATTTATTAAAAAGAGAGAGAGAGGGGGAGAGAGGGAAGGAGAATCCAAAGCAGACCCTGCACTGAGCACAGAGCCCATGTGGGGCTCAATCCCACAACGATGAGCTCAAGACTTGAGCTGAAACCCAGAGCTAGACGCTTCCTCGGCTAAGCCACGGAGATGCTTCTCCCTGTCCCCTTGCAGTGGACTCATGGTTTGACACACACGAAGCTTGTCTTTTCCAAAGGTGCTGCTTATGTCAGAGCAGTGGGAAAATTCTAGCAGCTGCGTCATACATCCTGTGAGTGGTTCTAGCCCACAATCTTCCAAATATTTAGGAAGTGCTAATTGGATAGATGTTGGAGCAGGAAAAGCTGAAGCTCTTGGAATTGAGCAGAATCACTGAAAAACTTGGTGACACAAGCTATGATCTGTTCATAAAGTTAATTAATGAATGAGTATAAAATGAGACTGCCATTCTTGTTGTGAGAGAGAGTGTCTGAACTTTCTTTCTCCTGTAAAACCTGAAGCCGTCTCCTAACCTGTGTATGCTCATATTTTTTTCCTCCGTTCAGTGATATTTCTAACATAATGCTTCCCCCCGCCAACCAAGGTAAGTGTAAACACTTTTCTAACAGGGACCATCATGGTCTCCTCAGTGCTTGTCATGGAGTAAAAGGTCAATAACACACATTTTATTTAAAAAAAATTAAAAGGCAAAGAGTCAGTGGGTAAATGGATTTAAAGGCAGCAAAGTGTTATATATACTGTTCTAGATTTCTCCGGTTGTCGTGACAAAGTACCATGTACTGTGTGGCTGACACAGCACAATGTCATTGTCTCCCAGCTCTGGAGGTCAGCTGTTCTTTCTGGAGCTTCAGGAGCTCAGGCAATATGTAGAAGACAAGGGCATGGCTGTCCATCAGACCCCCAAACACACCATGGGTGCCCACTTGGACTTTGCATCTCTCCTCAGGATTCCCAGAGAATTACCTTCTACAAACTGGAACCCTGAGGGTTATCTTGGGCTCTTCACTCATCGATATCCAATCAGTGAATATCCAACCATTAGGTAATGGGTCCCGGAGCAGGGAAAATGATTTTTGACTCAGATTCAAATCTTGGCCAGACCACTTACTGTGAGGTCTTGGGCAACTGTTTTTGCCCCTTTCTGCGTCTCAGTCTCTGTTCATCTGTAAAACAAAGCTAAAAATATATTTAGCTTAGGTCTAGGGGTTATCGTGACTAATAAATGAAAGGCAGTACACCAACTGCTGGACATTGAATTGGATACTATTATTACTTTGCTTTCCATTTACTTTTTCCTTTTTTTAAAAAAATTATTTATTTATTTGAGAGAGAGAGTGAGTGAGAGCATGAGAAGGCAGAAGGTCAGAGGGAGAAGCAGATTCTCCGCAGAGCTGGGAGCCTGATGCGGGACTCGATCCCAGGACTCCAAGATCATGACCTGAGCCAAAGGTAGTGGCTTAACCGACTGAGCCACCCAGGCACCCATGCTTTCCATTTCTTTGCTTTCTTACTTCCAGGGCCACTGCGACTTTGGATTTTGGAATCACCTTAGTCTCAGGGAGGTCAAGTAATTTGTACAAGGTCACACAGCCAGTATGGTATAGATGGGATCCAAAGGCGGTTCTGTCACCTCAAGCTCCAGCTGGGTACCACTCTTGGCAGTGCAAGTGGTGGTCCATGGTAGGGCAGAGGGGTGAGCCTGCATGAGCCTTCTGGCTGCTCTGAGAAGGGACACAGCCCACCTTCCTACAGGCATCTCAGAACTCAGTGCTTTCCAACTTATTTATGGGCTCTTTCCAAAAGAGATTGCTGAGATAAAGCACTGTTTGAATTCACAGCAGGTAGAATGTCAACCATTTTCTTTGGAGCTTTGAGAGCTTTACATTTGCCACTTAGCCTCTAATCCATTATTAAAAGCAAACAACTGTGTTGACCATCCTGTGTGCACTCTCTCAAGCGGCAAATGAATCTTGGTTATCCATCATCTTGACTGATACTGATGCATCTGTGTGGTTCCCAGAAAGAAATTGGGTCTTTCTCTTGTAAAAGTTGTGTTTGTTCATTTGCTCCTGACTTCTACTCCCTCCCCCTGAGGGAAGAAGCAGCTCCAGGGTGGGAGGGAATCTGCCCTCCCTGTCTCCAGTGTGTTCCCATCTGAAGTTACAATCCTTTTCTACTCCAGGCTCTGCTTCCACCCAGGGAACTTCCCCCCATCTTCAAGCCCAGTGCACAGAAAGGGTTTTGAAGGCTTTTTGTAAAAATCCAGCAAAGGAGGGATGATGTATTTAAGAATTCTGAAGTTAACTGAAGTTACTTAGTGACTCAGCCACACCGAGATTGACTTTTGAGCCTGAGCCTGTATCTTGGTTGCTAGAACCAAAATGAGAAGTTAAGAGAGTGGGGACCACCAGGACTTAGAAGGCAGGTCCAAGACAGAACATTGGGCTAGGTGGATGTCTGAAAATAGTCAGACTTTGTCCTTCTCTTCTGTACCTCCTCTCACGTCGCCTCCATCTCCCCTACTCATCTCCCCACTCCCTGTTTTCTTTTTGACCCTCCTCCTTTTCCTCTCTTCTTCTTCTTTGTCTTTGCCACCATCAGAAAAGGTTACCTGGGCATCTGCTCCAATAGTTGACTCACTCTGTCTCCCCCTTCACTAAACCGCAGGCTCCTTGAGGGCAAAGGGCAAAGCTGTCTCATTCATCCACATCCTTGTATTTCTTGCACAAGTGATAGAAACTGAATGACTATTTGTTAAGTGAGTTAACAAATGGGCTTTTGAAAGTCAATGAGATGAAAACAATTAAGATCACTGAATTAACCTTGGTAAGCTGGTTGGTCTTTGTGTCGTGGCTTAATTGTATGCCTATGATGACAAAGCCTTTGTGTCCTCTAGAGCACAGAGACATGACCATCAGAATTGTCTTCTCTCACGTTGAACTCTTCCTTCACTGCTATTCTGATTGTGGATAAATTGTTCATCTTCTTCTTTTCTAAAATATGGGACAGATGAGATGATTGCATTATCAGTTTCTGGCATGTAGTAGTTTCCCATCAAAACCATTTCCTCTTGCCGGATGTAATGGTTAAGTTTCCCCATAACTGATGGTTTCCTACATCATCCTCGTTCAGGTGTTGCTGGAGGGCTCAGGTCTAAAACTCATGTTCCATTGGCCTCTGATTCTAATGCTGCTCCATTATTTGCTAGTGTTAATTTTTTTAAAAAGTTTTTATTTATTTATTTGAGAGAGAGAGAACACAAGCAGGGGTGGGGTGGTGGAGTGGAGGTGGGGAAGGGCAGAGGGAGAGAGAAGCAAGCTCCCCACTGAGCAGGGAGCCTGATGTAGAGCTCAATCCCAGGACCTTGAGATTGTGACTTGAGCCAAAGCAGACTCTTCACCAACTGGGTCACCAGATGCCCCAAGCTAGTATTCATTTTCATCTCATGTTTATAGACTTATTGTGCCTGGGATGTCTAGTTTAAGCAGCTGCTCACTGCTCTTGGGAGTGAGCGTCATATAAAATAATGTTCAGGAATATAAGGACTCATGGTTCCTAGTCCCTCTTTGTGCAATTTTAATGTTATCATTTTTTAAAGATTTATCTTTTAGAGAGAAAGAGAGAGAGCGGGCATGAGTGGGAGGAGCACAGGGAAAGGGAGGAAGAATCTCAAGCAGACCGTGCACTGAGCATGGGGTCTGACATGAGGCTCGATCTCACAAGATTGAGATCACAACCTGAACTGAAACCAAGAGTCAAACACTTAACTGACTGCACCTCCCAGGCAACCCTTAATATTATTTTAAAATAATTGAGGACAGGGCCAAAAGTCAGAACATCACCATCATCTCACTGCTACAGTGAGAGGAGGAGCCAGCTGGAATGGGAGCTCGTGGCTGTGCTGGTCCCCTCCTTGCCATCAGCTGATGGGTACCAGGTTTGACAAAGCCCTTCGTATGAGCTGGAAAACCTGACTCTGGCCTTTGCAACAAGCATCCTTGGATGGCAAGGCTACCCCTTCAGCCAAGCTGGACTTTGGTTGGATCCTCCCCCACAATTTTTCCCTACTTCTTCTTACTGACATCTACCACACCAGCTCTAGCTCAGCATGACTCTTTGTGTCTTCTCTCCTGACACTTGGCCCCTGAACTTTTGTTTCACTTCTGGGATTGGAATTAATAGTTGGCCCCTGGTACAGACACTTGGGTGCAGTGACTTCGTCCGCCTCATGATCTCACTGCAGAACAGTAACTGCCAATCTGTAGGGCCCAAGTGGGAGCAAAAGTAGGCAGATGGAGGACTGCCCCAGCCCCCAAATGTCCTAGAGGGCCAGGAGTCACCGCAGTAAGAGCCTGCTAGATCATAGGATGCTGTTAGTTATGGAAGGCAGGTGCATCCTGGAAGGAGAGATGCATTTTGAAACTGAGAAGGTGTCCATGAACCACAGGGAGGCAGGTTTGGGTCATAAGGAAGAAGGACAGCTTGAAATACAGAAGTTGATATCAGGTACAGAAACACGAGGTCAAAGACCGAGCCCCACTCAGCACTTTGTTAACCACTATGGGCTGTGCTTCGATGGCTGAGCACCCTGTCTTTGCCAGTCTTAAAGAGACAATACTTGGGTTGCTACATGTAGACAACGTGTAGGATTCCCATATCTGAACGAGAAGTAAGAACCTCTCGATCTATTCTGGTGTCTAAGCATGCAATTATAACGACTGCTTTCTTTTTTCTGTTTAGGAACACTTTTATTTAAAAGGCATATCTGTGTTACATTCAACCCAAGAAATCCAAGTTGGTAGCATTTCAACTCTTTTTCTTTAACAGTACAGATTATCTGTCACTATACACACAAAGATAATGCTAAAATCCCCCTTTCCTGACACATCTCTTTTCTCTCTCTCCCCTCCCCCTATATGTGCATAATGGAAGGAATTATTAAAATCATCATATTTCTGATATTGCAACATATTTATTTCTTTAAAAATTTTCATAGTATGACATTGTTCCTTTTTAAGATTGAGATTCCTTTATCCTGTGATGCTGCCCCATTTTAGGAGTGTCTTTGTCTTTTGTTTTGGTGGGTCTTCATATGAGAAAAAGGCAGGGGATTAGCTGCCTTGTGGCCTCCAGGTCATTGGGTCTATCCAGGATGGTGACCTTGTCAAATGACCTTGGCCAACTCACTTCACCTCTCTGACCTCCAATTTTTACCTTTATCTTTATAGCAAGTTCAATGAGAATTAAATGAGATAGCACAAATAGTGTGATGTCTGAATCACTGGAAATAAAGGGCAGTTATTAGGTTTAGATTGTCAAGACTATTTGTGTTGGGACAACAGTGAGAAATTACATTTCAGTATAGGGTGGCATGCTTAACTAATGCACTATGGTGCAGGTAAAGCCTTGAGTACATGAGAGTTTTTTGATGGGTTTCATTTTATTCATAATCTAAGGAGTATTTTCTGCCTCCTGATTCTTGTTTCTTCTTCCCAGTTTTGCTAAATAAAATGAGGGCTGATTTCACCATGCCAAAGACTGATTTCCCTATCATGGCCAGTGGAAAGGAAAGAGTGCTCATGAGGTAATAAGCTCAGCGGCAGGCATTTTCAGGCATGACACGTCTGCTGTCCCTGTATCTAGAATACCATGGTGCATTCATTCCATTGTGTTTGATGTTCTCTTGGAGAACTCTGAGTCTTCTGAGGTATGGGGGGTAGGGCTCTGTCCCATTAACTTCTGTATTCTCAGTACCTATTCTCATTCAAGCAGGGGCTAAATTCAGCTCAAGTTTACCTATAGTTTTTTGGTTGTTTTTTGTTGTTGTTTTATTTTGTTTTTTAATGGGCAACATCCATTCTGATGAAACAATGCTCATATTTTACTAGTTGGTAACTATTGTAAATACTGGTGTTGCTTATGTGTTGAGAAGGTGTTGAAAGGATGCATTTGGTTCTCACAATAGATGTGGAGTTAATATTATTACTGCAAATGCTGATAGGGAAACTGAGGCTCAGGGAGGCCTTATGTGACTTCCACATCCCCCATAGCATGGGAGGGAGCTGGGATTTGGAAATTTGTTTTGGCTATTCTGAAGTCCCAATGCTTTCTCTATTTTGTGTTGCCTGTTATGAATCTTTAACTTTTTTTAATGGTCTGGTATTAAATACTTAGGGCATTTCATAACTTAATTTCTAATTTTTTAGCTCTATATCACACAGGAAAGAAAACAACAAATGGATTTGTGCATTGAGCTCATTTCATATCTGCATGTCAGCCGGGCATGAGCAAGACTTCCAAGGCGTCTTCAAACAAAACACACCCTAATCCATCAAGTATAAGGTGTTCGTATACAAGTGGAAAATTCCCTAATAAATAATCAACACAGAATTAACCCTCACGCCCTTTTAAAATCCTCGCTTAAAGATTTGCCTGCATCACAATGAAAAACACAAGCGTGAAATTAGTGAACATTTCTGTTCCTTCAACCACCCAATTTGTGGTATTGTTACATCAGCCCAAGCTGACTAATAGTCCGTGGAAACAGCTTTTTCTGAGGGAAGCCTGGTTGAACGAAGATCATACCGATCTTAGTTGACCTGTAACACAGATACTGGCTAAAATTGAGTAGTTACCAGACTTCATATTCCCATGTTCTAAAATAAATGTTGTGAGTCAGTAAACACTCAAGGGGCTCAAGTTTGTAGAATCAATTCTGTAAGAAGAGAGAACAAAAAATGCTTTTGAGAACATGTCAGCTTTGATGGAAATTTTTGGCATTTTATGAGCAAGTAAATCTCTTCAGTCTTCCTTGTAAAATCAGAGGGTGAGAAAAGAAGACTTTTAACATTCTATTCATATTTCAGCCTTTAAGGGGGCCGTTCTTCATTTTACAAGGAATTGATATACTCAATATTTATCATTGAGAAGTATGAAGACGTTTGAATCTCAATAAAGCAGAACGTCTGGGATGCCCTCAGCATCTGTATTTTGTTTATAAGTTTCCTAGGTTACTGTGATGTGTAGTCAAGATTCTCAAACACACCAAAAATCTATTTCCAAAGAATACTATACTGTACACCTTCACATACACTCCCTCTCTGCTCCAAATGCCCTTTACCTTCCTCCATTTGATGGTCATTAAATCCTTTTCCTTCTGCAAATTTCCTATTTTAACAGCCTGCGTTTCAGGCAAAATAAGCTGGTCTCTCTTCCCTGGCTCAGAGAACAAGTTTATAGCTAAGATATGGTCCTAGCCTCACCATAGGGTACAAAACCCGTTACATGTCTCTTAGCTTCCCAGCCCCTAGCACTGTGCAGGCATCAAATGTTAGTAAGTAAACAGTTGTTTGGCTCTAGATAAAATACTTCAACTCTCTGAGTGTGTTGACTCTTCTAGAAGGAATTCTTTCAACTTTGACATTCGGGAATTCACCACAAAGAAATCTGCAAATCTGAACATTAAAGTACGTAATGTAAACACTACCTTTTTAGAAAATTATTCAATTAAAATGCTGTTAAAATGCAAGTGTAACAGAAAACATTCAAATCTATCTGGGTGCACGCTGCAAGGGAAGCTCAGGGACACCTGCATAAAAGTGATGGCTCTCAGGTTTAGGTACAGCTAACTGTAGAAGGCATGGACTTTCTCCCTACTATTGGGTGAAGGAGCCTCAGAGCTTCGGACGGGTTTGATTTTTCTGATATTGTTCGCTTCACATCTGCCTCATTTCCAGTAAACATTTACTAACCATAATTATTTAATTAATCTTCTCTATTCTTGTTGACTAACTGAAAGTCAAATCATTTACGATACACATTTAGTTAAGGAGATTAACTGGAATTCAAAGACTCTACAAAGCCATTCACAGTTACCATTGAATTCTGCTGATTAAAAGCCCTAATACACTTGCTAGTGTCTCCCTATTGTGCCTGCTCCTTGAGTTGATTGTAGACTTTCTTTTTTACCTTCTGGTGATGGAGGAAATCTAGGTGCATCCGTGAGGATACTGAGTAGAATTTCCACAATCATAAAATGTGAAATTTTAATGAATATGTTGCCAATACCTTTATGTCATAGGCTTTGAGAAAGACAAGACTTATTTAAGGTTTTTAACCAAGGATTCCCTGTCCAGCACTCCTCTGAGAACAATGGCATTTATGGCAAGTTCTTCTCCTCCACCCTAAGAAGGTCACTGTCTCTCCACTGCTCCCCAGACCCTTGGAGAAAGAGCTGTCTGTCCTCAGTCCCTGGTGTAAGCCTCACTTTCTCCATGCCTCCTTCTCCAACCACATCTCTAACCACACCTGCCTCCAGAACTTCCTTTTTCTGACATCAGTGGTCTGTGTTTTTCCACTAGCCCCTTTGTCTCTATATGCAAAAATACATGTTTCCTTCCTTAACCAATTTACTTAAAATAAGAAAAACTGCCTTTCCTTGATTATGGGGTAGCTATGGAAAAATTATAGGCTTTTACTCCACTTTTTAAGACAGAACAGTACAGTTTGAAGTAACAAACAAAAAACAAAAATCCCACCAAAATCTCAGTGGTTTAACACAGAGACAGATAGTGGTGGTTCAGGAGATATTCACGGGCAAGT
>PITA01008829.1:0-81729 GCA_004023965.1 Spilogale gracilis | reverse complement strand
AATAAATAAAATCTTTAAAAAAATTAAAAATAGAGCTACCCTATGACCCTGCAATTGCACTACTGGGTATTTACCCCAAAGATACAGATGTAGTGAAAAGAAGGGCCATATGTACCCCAATGTTCATCGCAGCAATGGCCACAATCGCCAAACTGTGGAAAGAGCCAAAGTGCCCTTCAACAGATGAATGGATAAAGAAATGTACATATATACAATGGAATGTTTTGCTTCCATCAGAAAGGATGAATACCTAACTTTTGTATCAACATGGACTGGATTGGAAGAGATTATGCTGAGTGAAATAAGTCAAGTAGAGAAAGTCAAGTATCACATGGTTTCACTTACTTGTGGTGTATAAGGAATGATATAGAGGACAGTAGGAGAAGGAAAGGAAATGGGAAGTAGGATAAAGCAGGGAGGGAGACGGAACATAGGAGACTTTGGACTCAAAAACGAACTGAGGGTCTTGGAGGGGAGGGGGTGGGGGGATGGGCGAGCCTGTATTGCATGGAGCACTGGGTGCGGGCATAAACAATGAATCTTGGAACAATGAAAATAAATAAATTTTAAAAAAGAGTCTGTGGTTTTTATCAGCTTGGTGAGAGAACTGGAAATTTCTGACATATATATTTCTTTGTTTACATAAGGATTTTAAAGGTTAGAAATATTTTTAAAGATTTTATAAATACATAAAAAGATGGAAAGATGTATTTTCCTTATCTTTGGCCAAGAGTGATAATAATTGGACTTTAGAAGAAGAATTCCCTTAAGGCAGAGATTCACACTCCTTTAACCCAGCAGTTTTATTGCTAAACATGAATAATGGCCTGTCCCTAGCCGCAGAAGAAAAAAAAAATGAATTAATAGAAGTAATTTTTCAGTTTCAAGTTTTTCTCCTGTCAACTTTTTGGATGCTCTGGGCACCAGCTCCCACATGCTTGCTGGTGAGTATTAGCAGACATGAGTGAATGAATGAATGAGGAGCCAAAGACTATTAACAGAAGAACTACAACTGATTAGGTCAAGAACTATCATTTTGCTCAACACGCATGGTTAGTCCGTGGTTTTACATAGCATTCACATAATGTCCTTTCTGGTTGGAAAGAAGCATTTCCGAATTTCATGTTTTTTCTCAATGGGCAGCACAGCTTCCAGGTGCTTTATCATCTGAGCAATTCTAAACCCACTGCACTGATGAATAAGAGGCAATTAGGGAGCCTCTAGGAGCTTCCTGAGACAGGAAGGCATGGGTCATCCTAAAGTTGTGTAATAATTGCCTGTATATCCTTCTGCAGGAAGGATAGAATTGACTTTCCCACCCACAAATTTGGCATGAAATTCTCTGCATCTCAGGCCAAGGCTGGGCGTGAGGAATATGAAGTCCCCAGTGGGCTGGGTTGTAGGTGGAGATTCCAGTCTAGCGCCCGAGAGCGATTGCTGCTGGGGTGGGCTGTGCGCATGCGCGTCCGGACGCAAATGCCTGAAGTGGTTTTCCAGTGTATTCACGGGAAGGAAAAAAAGTAATAAGATTGCTTTTATCCTTAATAACATCTAACAGTGTGGTAGGTCTTTTTCCTTCAGAAGAGTAGGTGAGATTACTGAGAAGCTGTTGGTTTATTGTTTTGTCATCAGCATTGTGATGTTGCTGGTGGCGGTGGATCAAGGAAGCTACATGAAAGCAGTCTGACAATAGCGTTTTAACTCTATCTCCATTCACACTGCTCCCTAAGTTTTAACTACTTGTTTTAAACCTGTGTAGCATAGTACTTGAAAAATTTTTTTTGAGATGCGGTGTCATTTATTCATTCAGATGGTTTGTTTCTAAACGCCTACTAAGTGCAAGGTGCTGTGCTGGGGAAACATCAGTGGATAAGATGTATATGGTGCCCCTTCTCATGAAGCGTATGATCTAGAAAGGGAAACGGTTGAGAAACAACTCCAGATACAATTAAGAGACATGATGAGATGAAGGGGGAAATGAAGAGGTGATGTAGTAAAGACTAGCTGGGTCTCTAAGGGAGGCTCATCTGAAGTGAGCCTGTGGGTGAGAATAGCCCATCCTCTCACAGAGGAGAAGGAAGAAATTCAGTTAGCATGAAGGTCAAGGTGGGAAATGGCTTGGTGTGGTTGTATAGAAAGTAGGTTTGGATGACTGGGGGGAATGATCTGAGGTGAAATTGAAGAGGTGGTAGGAAGAAGAACATGGAGACTCTTGCTCATGTGGGTAGATTTTCACAAATTGAACATACCTGGGTAACCAGCATCCAGATTAAAAATAAAGCAAAACAAAAACCTGAGCATCTCCAGGACCATTGAGAGGCATTGCTTTGGGACTGCTGGAAGCTAGAGCTCACCCCCTATTAGTCGGTGTGTACATGGGGTAATTGCATTTCAGGCTCTTTCTTTGGGGAAACTTGTGGTTTTTAGAGCCTGTGTCTTTTATATCCATCTAGCTGCACACATGGTATTTTCTCTGAGATTTCAAAATTTGTGTCCCCCCCCCTCCAATCCTCACCATCAACGTGTATATATTATTTAGTAAATAAGGCACATGCCTATTTTACAAAAATCTTTTCTCTCGGAAGCAAGAATTGTCCTTTTAGAGAATTCTTTCTCATAATATATGTGGATCTGTCCTTTAGGTCCAAGCTGAAACTTTTGTTTTCTTTCAGAATTTATGCCTGTTAATAGAGGTTGTCTTTTCTGTGGTAATGGAATATTTTAGGGTTTGTTGCCTCATTACAATCAGCTTCTTTTACAAAAAGGCTGCAGGGCCATTTAACAAATTTAAGCTAGAAATTAAAGATAATAAAATGATTTCAAATAACTTTGTGTTCAAGATGAGATTTTAAAGTTATTATTCCACAGTGAATTTTAATGATTATTGTGTACAGTGGCGTTCATGGATGTGCAGTAACTGAACGAATATAATTAGTACATTAGATTATGGATTTGTAATGTGAAATGAGAATTTTTTAACAAGCTTTCTCCATAGTGGTTCATGCCGTGAACACACAAAGTATGACATTGAACCTCACTAAATCATAGCAGGGCTTTTGGAATCAGGCTCATGTTTCAAATCAAGATGAGTTTCACATTTTCTAAAAACACAGCTAAAA
Organism: Spilogale gracilis; assembly: GCA_004023965.1. Classification (NCBI taxonomy): domain Eukaryota; kingdom Metazoa; phylum Chordata; class Mammalia; order Carnivora; family Mephitidae; genus Spilogale; species Spilogale gracilis. The sequence goes on along the minus strand of PITA01008829.1, from coordinate 78,610 downwards.
AGTTGAGAGACCATTATGTAACCAGATATTTTATATCCTTTTGGGGAGTTGGGATGAGATGTTTCTTTTTATAATGCAAAGAAGTTTTACTTTTGAAGGGATCAAGTATAAAATGGGATTGAACTTACACTTTAAGAAAAACTTGTTGATTGTAAGACCTTGTTACTTGTTAGCATTTAAAACATCACCAAAAATGCTTCTGACATTTTCTTTGGGAGACTTTTGGAGAAGAACTAGCTGAAGTCTGAAATGTGGTTTGGTGTGGTCTTCCCAAAACTGGTGGTTAGTAGTTTTGACCCTCTGATCTGCTGATCTCAAGAAACTCTGGAAACATACCTGAAAATATATAGATGCCTATTTCACCATTTAAAGGTTCTTTCAGTGACAGCAAATGAATAACTTCCTAATGAAATGAATCCCTTCTTACAACATTTTCAAAAGAAGCATATTATTTTCAGTCTGTACCCTGTTATCTTTTTAAAAACTCATTCTTTTCCCCATTATCAAGATAATACGATCTGGATGGACAATTTGGGAGTGATGCATGATTCTTTTCCTTCTAATTTTCTGTAATACCGCCACCTAGGGATAATAATTTTTAAACTGTCTAGTACTTAATGTATTGTTTCACTTCCTTTAGAAGATGCATTTTAGTATTTTGGCCTGGGCTTTAATTTCTTTTCCCCTCTCTTGGAGATTTAGGTTGGTCATAAAGTGCTATCCTGGTTTAGCTTTTATTCAATTTACTCTAATACATTTGGACAACAGATCAGATAATTTTACACTAGTGATGTTATGTAGCAGTGTGTCTTGCTTACTGTTCCCATTTTAAGATGTTAGTTCACAAGAAAATTTTTAACATAAATAAACATGAAATAAAATGCTAAAAATCTGTGCCTTTAAACAATGGCCAGTGTTTTGCCAACCGTGACAGTGTCATAGTGGCATCAAGTAAAGTGACAGTCAATGGGTCATTCATCATTTTCGGCCTTTCACTTTGTATGACAACCTAGTAAATTCCGGGTACTCCTTGGGAGGTGAATGTGTTACTAGGAAAGGATGGAGACATACAGAACCCAGACATACAGAACCCAGGTAATCAATGCAGTCTGTGAAGTTGGGGTTTATTAACTCCTATACTTAAGAGAGCTTTGACCATAGCTGTATGCAGTGATCAAATCATGTTATAAGGGATCTGTCCATTTCTTGACTTTTCTTTTTTCTTTCTCTTGGGTTGACTTCATTCTCAGTCAGGGGATCCCCATATAGTTTTAAGATGGTCCCCAGCAGTTTCTGGCCTCTTTCCTACATTTTTAATTAGTAGCGAATGAGAGTTTCTCTTTCCAAATACCCAATTAGACATCTCGCTATCAGGCCTCATTGGATTAGCTTTGAGCATCTGTTATTCCTACAGCAGTCATGTGGTAGGTGGAAAGTCATGTTTACCAGGTTGGGCCACATCCCTTGTACCTCACCAACCTGTCGCCCCAACGAAGACCAAGATGATGTAACGAGAGGAAGGGAAACAGACACTGAAGAAGCAGAAAAGCCCATGGGCATCCACTATGAAGATCAATGAACAATCAAGTCTAATTCTCATTATGCCTTTAGCTGGGGCCATAGGATCTAGCATATAACTGTGTATGGACTTTTTTTCCCCACCAAGGCTTCCATATGTTAGTTTTGTTAAGGTTAGGGACTTGAGCCTTCCACCTTTTTTTCGTTTTGTTTTGTTTGTTAATATATCCCTTTTAGCACTAAGTATGGTGCTAAATCACTGACCCCTAAATACTTAACTGACTGGCCATTTGTGAAATGTCATAGAATTAAGTAGGAAATGTTGACCTTATAATTTCATTTTGTTTTTTGGTATGTGTTTGTGAGAAAACACTTAACTCCATAAGCAAGCAAGTTTTTGTTTTTTGGTGTTTTTTGGTTTCTTTTGCTAGAAATATGTTGAATACAATAAAAGGTGATAGTTTAGGACTGGGAACATTAAGCTGGGTCTCATATACTAAGAGACCATAGAGAACTTTCTCAATGTCTGTAAACCCACTAGAATTCTAGCAGAATTTTGTGTGAGCCTATGTGTGCAAACATATGTACAACTGTACACATGTTTCGTGAGAGGAGGCCCATCTTCCATTAGATGCTCAGAGGGAGAGTTCAGAACCACTGATGAAAATACCTTCTACTGGGCGCCAGGGTGGCTTAGAGGGTTAAAGCCTCTGCTTTCGGCTCAGGTCATGATCTCAGGGTCCTGGGATCGAGGCCCCCATTGGGCTCTCTGCTCAGCGGGGAGCCTGCTTCCCTTTCTCTCTCTACCTGCTTCTCTGCCTACTTGTGATCTCTCTCTGTCAAGTAAATAAATAAAATCCTAAAAAAAAAACACCTTCTACTGACAAACAGTTGCTGCCTTTATGAGGTGAAGCAACGTTTTGTGTGCAGGAGAAGCAAAAAGAGGAGCGATGCCCCTTTGGAGAGACACAAAGGCATTTAGGCTTTACGATGAATTGGTAACTCAGACTAACGAATTCAGTCTGTACCAGCTTCAAACAAAATCTATTATCGGGCGCCTGGGTGGCTCAGTGGGTTAAAGCCTCTGCCTGCGGCTCAGGTCATGAAGTCAGGGTCCTTGGATCGAGGCCCGCATCGGGCTCTCTGCTCGGCAGGAAGCCTGCTTCCTCTGCTCTCTCTGCCTGCTTCTCTGCCTAATTGTGATCTCTTTCTGTCAAATAAATAAATAAAATCTTTAAAAAAACCCACACGAAATCTATTATGGATGAGCCGATAATAAAATGGGCTTCCACCGCGCTGTCAGCTGATTTTGGCTCCATGCTCTGAAGCAGGCACAGGCTCACCTCTTGCCATTTGGAAATAAAGGGCAAGTGATAACATATGTTACTGTGCTCTCAGAAGCAATTTATGACAACAGTTTTATAAAAGTTTAGAAAATATTCTTTCCCAGACTGGGGTGGGGGGAGGGCGGGAGCCAGGAACCCTTTAGGGAGGCTTAGTACCCAATGTTAAACCCCTTGGCATCTCTGTGCTGCTTTATGCTGGGAGCTCCCCAAGAAAAGCGGAGAGGGGGAGTGAGCCTGAGGTTTCCTTCTGTCCCGTCAGGGCTGCTGTTCTACTTGTCCATTTTGATGGAGCTCCAGCTGTGAGCTTTGGTTTCTTCTAGCCATGCACTGTCTTCCCTGTTTTCCGTTTTGAATTACCACATAAACATCAGATATTGTGGGTTTGATGAAAAGGATTTGTAGTCCCTGGTATTGAGGAAAAAGAGAGTTATCCTAGGGAGTCAGATGGATGGGCTTAAAGGATCACCCCCTGGAAATGGATTGGGTGGGTCAGTTTTAATGGCCCCCAACCCTTGAGGCCATTTGGTGGTAGCATCTTCCTCTCTTCACCTCTCACCTTGTGACTCCTGGTTTCAGGGATTTCACAGCCACCATGCATAGAGATCTTGGTTCTCAGTAGTGGCCGTAAAACTTTACTGCCAGTGATCTACAGTGAGATCTATTTGACATCATGATCCAGTATATGCGTGCATCAGCGCCATTTGTAGGTATAACTAGAAAGGTTTCACAAAGTAATATTTACCTTTACAACCTACACTGCAGAATCTGATACTGTATTTTCTGTTCCTTGCGGGGAAATGCTGCTGGTCTGCACTCATTAAGTCAGTTTTCATGACCTGCTAATGGTTTGCTACCCGCAGTTGGAAAGTCACTTCTTGTCCCCTCTCCCAGGAATACCGTGTGGCGTGGTGGCTTTTGTACCACTGCAGTGAGGGATGGCTCAGGGTGCTACAGAACAGCTGAGCTTCGTTACGCGGCGCAGCAGAACGAAGTTGTGTGGGGTTAGTTGCCCTGTGATCTTTCAGAGGCAGAAAGGCATGGCCATTACGAGCCAGTGTTCCAGTTAGAGTGTTCAGTTCGTTCTTGGCTCTCTGTCACCACGATTTGGCTCTGGTGCTAGGCGAGTTTCTTAACCTGAGTTAGTTTCTCCACATTTTAAAATAGAGATGCTAAGAATACATAAAATGTTGTGAGGATTGAGTCCGCTAAAGCATTTAGCATTAAGCACATAGTAACGTTTAGGGAACATTTGCTGTTAATGTTACTTTTGTAGCTTTAATATTTCCATGTATCCCCAGTTGGATTGCATATTCCTTCTGCCCTTGGAATAATTTATATTGAGCCCATTAAGAGTATGTGGCTTAAGTGTAGGGATAAACTGTATGTTCCAAACGTGGATTTTAAGTAGTGTGGTTAAATGGTCCAATATGTTGCAGCCATTTACACCTTGAATTCGTGAGGACTGATTTCAGTTACAAGTGAACGAAACCCCAATCGGACTGGCTTAAGCAAAAACAGGAAATTATTGATTCACATAATGGAAAAAAGTCTAGGGGTATTGCTCTAGGCATTGGCCCCATCCAGCTGCTCTGACGGTATCAGCAGTGTCTGCCTCTTCCTTTCTTGCTCTGCCTTTCCCTGTTGGCTTATTTTCAGGCAAGCTTGCTCCAAGCAGTGGCAGAAACAGCCACCAGCTGCTCTAGTTTCATATCCCAGCAGCAGAAAGAGAAAGCCTTTTCTCTGGTCCTTCCAACGTTGTCCTGCATCTGAGGGGCATTGACTCCGAGGGGTTCAAGTCTTCCTTCCTGACCCCCTGCCACCTCAGTTGCTGAGCCAAAGGAGGCAGGAGTTCCCTGCCCTGTGGGTTCAGCCCCACACAAACCCCCTGGGGGTAGCAGGGGACATCCTCACTTCTGCACGGGGAAGTCATAGCCGATGTCCTGCACGCTCCTCTACCATTCCCTCTCAGAACAAAGGACTTGCTACATAAGATATTGTCTTTAAATAATCCAGCAGAAGAATGTTAACACTTAGGTGCTTTTAATTCCAAACGACATTTCATTTTTACTCTTACAGTATCGCTGTGTTCATTGATCTACCATACCTTCTTTTCTGATCACTGCCAAGGAAAAGGTTTTCAGTCACTCCCATCTTTTTGTTGCCATTTAGAAGTCCTTCTCTCAGGATACCTGGGTGGCTCAGTCGGTTAAGCGTCCAGCTCTTGATTTCAGCTCAGGTCATGATCCCAGGGTCCTGAAATCCAGCCGTGCGTTAAACTCTGCACTCAGCTGTCCACCCATCATGTGTTCTCTCTTTCTCTCTGAATAAATCTTAAAAAAAAAAAAAAAGAAGTCCTTTTCTTATTTTATGCCACCTTCTCCGATCTGCTTTCCCAAGCTTTTAGTGCCTGTTGCTTTCATTCTAAACACTAAGATACAAAGGTGGGACATCCCACCTCCTCAGTGATCACTCCCTTTCATTTTGTGGTCTGGCCAGTCTGAAGGTCACAACTGCATTATGCTGCACTGTTTTCATCCTGTGCCTGTAAAGGAGGATCAGACTCCGGGAGACTGGGTGTCTGAATTACAGGACAGCCCAGGACTTTTCCTGTACACGCTCTTCCGTGCACACGTGCGCGCGCGCACGTGCACACACACACACACACACACACGGGGAAAGAGACCGTGGACACTCTGGGTTCAGTAGGGGCTCCAGATAGTGAACTGTGTCTGTCGGGGTGTTTAAGAGAGACTGGGTCTGGAGCCAGCAGAGTTGAGGGCACATCCTGGAGCCTTCCAGCTGCTGTGTTCAAGATATTTTCAACCCACTAATTAAATTAAATTAAATTAAATTTAAATTTAAAGAAACTTTATTTTTTATTGTATTGAAATACACATATGGGTCATCGTCTTAACCGTTTTTAAGTGTATGGTTCGGCGGTAGTAAAGATACTTATATTTTTGTACAGTCATTAGTACCATCCATTCCCATAACTCTTTTCATCTTGTAAAAGCGACACTCCTTACTCATTAGATAACAACTTCACATTCTCCCCTCCCCCCCACCCCTGGCCACCACCATTAGACTTTCTGTCTTTATGATTCTGTAAGTGGAATCAGTGTTTTTCTTTTTGTGACTAGCTTCCCTTAGCATACTGTCGTCAAGGTTCATCCATGTTGTAGCATGTGACGGAACTTTCCTTCCTGCGTCTTATTCATTGTGTGTATGTACGATGTTTTGCTTATCTGTTCATCTGTTGTTGGACCCTTAGCGTGCATCCTTGTTTTAGCTATTGTAAATAACGCTGTGGAAACGTGAGTGGATAAATATCTCTTCGAGACCCAACCTTCCGTTCTTTTGGGTATATACCGAGAAGTGAAATTGCTGGGTCATAGGGTGATCCTATTTCTAACTTTTTGCGGAACCTCCACACTGTTTTCCTAGCAGCAGCACACATGCATTGCAATCTCTCCACATCCTGGCCAATGCTTATTTTCTGATGTTTTGATAGTAGACCTCCTGATGGGTATGAGGTGCTATCTCGTTGTAGTTGTGATTTGCATTTCCCTAATGATTATTGATGCTGAGCATCTTTTCCTGTGCTTATTGGCCATCCCTAGATCTTCTTTGGAGATGTGTGTGTTCAAGTCCTTTGCCCACATTTTGTGCTTCTTTATTTTGAAGCCCATTGTTGGTGCTCTGATATTTTATCACTGTATAGGATGACTAAGACAAATGTGGTGAGTTCTAGACAAAGGTTTAGATTCATTTCTTCCAGAAGTGTGTATTATTTTGGGGGCAAAATTGGGAAATTCCCTGAAAGCAACTTAAAAACTCTCTAAAGTCTGTTCTTATGTGCAAATTCATATCTGTATGTATACATACGTTACATAAATACATAAAATAGCAGGCTGGGAACAGATGTGATTTATGTACATTATCTGATGGGAGCTTTGCATGCCCATCAAGCACATCCATGGTGTCAGAACACTTGCACACACACAGCTGAAGCCCTATTGTCACACTCAGTTGGGACTGATAATTAGTTAACTTGATGAGTCAGCTAAAATGATGAGGATACGTGAAAAAATCACACATGCTTTAGACATTTAATTTCAAATGAAAACATCATTCTTAAACAACATGCTGATTAGCATTTTGTTTTTTCCTGGCTGTGCATATGGCGACCCTGATATTATTCTGCCAGAATTCTGTCACTTGCTGTAAAATTTTGAGTACCGAAAGTGTTTTGATGTTGGCTCAGGCCCTTTTCTTTGAGGAAGGATCCTCTGACTGAAGGATCTTATTTAAACTTCAGCCACGAGTTATTGGCTACAACTGACAATTACTTTTCTTTAAGGTAGATCTAGAATTTAGCAATACTTGCATAGTAATCTGTGCTCAGGATCTTTCCAGAATTTTTCCAGCCTTTTACGGTTCTCTCCCACACCTAACTCAACAGTAGACTTTTTTCACTGTTTGCCTTCACTGAGCCTTTACAAGGCATTTAACTTAGTTTTTACAGAAACGGCCCTTTCTTTTGGGCATTCATACCTAATTGCTTTTACATGATACATGGCTAGTATCAATGCAAAGTAAATACAATTGGCACAAAAATGTTTGAAAGGAAACACAGCTCACCTGGCGTAAGCACACAGTTCCGTCCGTGGAAACAAATGCGAGCAAGTGTGTTGGCACCATGACCTCTGGAGGCTGACACTTAGATAGGACTTGCTGTGTTCTAAGCTCTTTATATGCATTGACTCGCTTAATCTCCACGGTACCCCATCAGGTAAGGTACTGTTAATTCTTTTTCACAGACAAGGAAAATCATGCACAGAGAGATTTTCTTAAGAACCTGCCAGCTGCCAGCATTCAACCTGTCGTAGGCTTTAGTGAATGTATTTTGTAGAGGGAATGAGAGCATTTTACATGGGAGTAAATCAAGAGCGGGGAGAGAGCACAACTGTGTAGAGCTATCTATCCCTTACACAGAAACCCCATCTAACACATAAAAGGCTTCTGAAACCTTCTCCATAGCGCCCTGAAATTAGAATCTAGGTTTTAGAGGTAGAAATGATCACTATAACCTATCCTGACAGGATAACCAAGGCCCAGAGGGCGGAGATGATTTGCTTTACAAGCACCCAACTAGTTAATGGCATATTCTTCATAAAAGATTGAGTTTCCTGGCCTACTTCACATTTTCTTCCAGGAGCAGATAATCCACAGGGATATAATGTTCCTGAACATTATCCAGGAAATGAGATTCTGTCAGAGATTGCCAAGAGAGAAGGAAGGTTGGTAGATGTGAACACCTCAGTGTTCTTGAATCTACATCTATCTCAAGCCAGTACAGGACTTGGTCCAGAGAATCTTAGGGCTGGGAAGGATCTAATGAAGCAGATTTATCCATCCAGAGAAGGAAGGAATGAGGCCAGCTGAGCACATACAAGGCAGGTGTTGATAACTAGACTATTTACAGATGAGGAAGCTGAGCTTCAGAGAGGTCAAGCAATTTATCCAAAATCACACAGCCAGAAAGAAATCGAACCTGGGTGTGAACCTTGTCTTATTGAAGCTGAGGCCCATGGTCTTTGTACCCCCTCATGCCAGAACCCCACAGGGCAGGATAATTGTTCACCCTGCATGGTTGGTAAACAACAATTTTTTGATTTGTTTGGCTAATTCATTCTACAGTTAATCCTAAATATCTCTTTAGTTTAAATCTGTATCCTTCTGCAGTCCTCAGCAGCAGAAACAATTGATCATAGTATTTTGGATAATCTTGACATTCTGTGAATGAAATTGCATCTTGAATATTTTAAAGCTTACCTGAGGGGAGAAAAGACAGATTGGGGTTGTTTGGAGCATTGGTAGAGTCTCAAGGTAGGAGGAATCTCTTGCAGCTTACCATTCTTTATGTTCACATCAGCTGTGTAGCATCTTTAGCCTCTGCTGGATGCTTCTCAGCCCAGGGATTAAGAGCCGTAATACCGAGGGAACTCCCCATGGTAGCCAGCCCATTTCATCTTTGGCCAGGAAGTCACACTTACATATAGACTTTAACAGGATGAAACCTCTTAAGACATTACTTTAGATTTTTCTTCCGTTTCTAAAAAGTAATTCATGCTTAGAATAGAAATTTGGATAACTGTAAAAAGCTCATGTAAGAATACAAAAGGGGCCTATGTGTACTAGTTATCTACAGCTGTGTAACAAATTACCTGAAAAACATAGCAGCTTAGTTAAAGTAACACACTTTTATTATTCATGTACTTTGAGAGTCTGGAATCTGAGAGTGGCCTAGCTCGGGTAGTTCGCTTGTGAAATTGAGGTCAAACTGTGAGTTGAGGCTTTAGTCATTTGGAAATTTGGGGCCTCGAGGGTCTGCTTTTAAACTTAATCGTGTGAATGTTGGCAAGAGGCTTCAGCTCTTACTGTAGGAGCTTCTCCATTGGGCTGCTTACAACATGGTTTCCTTCAGTGCCGTCTTGGTCTGAGAGCACTCACTAGAGAGCCGTCAGGATAGAAGCCGGAATCTTTTATAAGCTAGTATGAGAAATGACATTCCATCACTCCTGTTGAATCCTCCTGGTCACATAACCAGTCCAGGTATAGTATTGTAGGAGGGCACTGCACAAGCCTGTGAATGCCATGAAGTAGGGATCAAAGAAGGCCATCTTGAAGGCTCCCTACCATAGTCTAAGTTAAAATTTTGTTAGGTTGAATTACATGAATTTTTATCCAGTATTTCTCCCCCGCCACCCACTGAAGTTAACAAATAAAAATAGTGAAGTATTACAAAATATAAAAGATCACCAGGAGGGGAAAAAATGGAAGGGAACATGGTATTCAGGGATGAAAGCCCAGTAAAGTGTTACCCCTTCTCCAGTCCTGAGGGAACTTCATGATTTCATTCCAAGTCTGTCATACCAACATGTGTATGGTTTGGGGAAGAGGGGAATAATGGCAAAAGAGTGGATGGAAATCTCTGGATGTACCTTGGTCTTGAGGTCATTTACGATGGTGGGAACATGAGGTGGGATGAGGAGTTTAGGATTCAGTTCAGGCTGTAACGTGGGAGAAAGAATGTGGTTCCTGGACCCCTTCATTCTGCTGTTTTGGAGGCAGTGTGAGAAGCAGAAGTTTGTAGGAGAGATTCCAATTTTTACAAGTAATTATTTGAGGAGAAAGATACAAATATTTCAATCATAAATGTATTGAAGGGAGTTAAAAGTTTTCTGGAGGGAGGGAATTTTGGTTATGCAAAAACAATATACTGGGATACAGTAGGAAATCCTGACATGTAGATAAGCAGTAATATTCTACACCTGCTTCTCAACTATTAAGTCATACAGATAATATAAAAAACTCATGGGTACATGGTAATACTAAATGACCAAGTGAGATTTCTCTATCATGTATGTAGAGCTTTAAAAAAGAAAAGCACATTACCTGTATGGTGTTTTGGTGAATCATGGTGATGCAAAAGCAAACTGTAATAATCAAATTTGAATGAATTCTTTTATAGTACATACAGCCAAAAGAAATTTATCAGTAAAAACTGGCAAAAAAACAAACAATAAAATGGAATAAATTTGAATAAATTCCTGCAAAGGCAGTCGTAAGACATGTTAATAAATGTTTCAACATGAACCGACACAAAGTATAACATCAAATACTATTTTTGAAGGAGTTCCTATGTCATGCATTCAATAAAAGTGAATATTTCATTGAATGGTAATTTGTGCATGCCAAGCAACAGGGGGAAGAACTGAATGTTTTCCCACAGTGGTTCCAAGCTGATGTTTTCATGCTGGCTTCGAGCTGCAAGTTGGAGCGATCACACGGATGCGAACCTTAGATGTCAGGAGTTGCCCACATTTGGCTTCTGGTCGGCCGAGTGGTCCTCGGTCCCCTCTGCATCTGGGTGGCGGCGCTTCTGGCAGACTGAAGCATGAGTGCAGTGAACTGATGTGGCCTCTCCACCCTGCCTCCCTCAACGAGAGGGGACCGATTTCTTCATCCCAAGCCAGGTGGATTGGTGGTCAAATGTGGAGAATAGTCAGTCCTCCTCCTTGATTGGACTCTGAGAGGCGAAGTGTCCCAAGTCATTGTTTTGAATGTGGAGCAGCTTTGACCAACAGTTGACTCCGGAGCCCTTTCTAAATCTTTCCATTCAGGCCTTGAGGTCTGTGATCTTGGGGAACAGTCGGTTTCCTCTGCTGGATCCGGATGTGGCCCCCTCCAAGAGTGTGTCTTCGCACAAGCATGTTTTCCCCACTGCTGCTCCTGCTTTACAAAAGGTTGTGCCAGACAGAGACGTGATTTCAGGGCATCGAGCCCAACCCCTTACCAGGGGCTACACAGCCCCCTTAGTCCTGCTGTCTGCTGGAATCTAGCCAACCCGAGCGCAGCCCACAGGAGAAGGTAAGCCTAGATCTCTCTCCTTGGTGGGCAGGGCCTCAGAGAAAATGGAGCAAAATCAGGGCAATAGACTGCAGAAGCCATAGGTAGGCTTATTGCAGACCTCCTTGTGGGGTTCTTGCCACCTCCTAGGAGGGAGAGATAGAAGTGGAGACCTGAGCATTGGCTTGTTTAATAGCACTGGGCAGGGGAGGGGGAGCAGCAAGGAGTTGGTGGGGAGCACTGAGTTTGGTTGCCAAAAGACCTTTGGTCAATTGCATATCTTTTTATGCCTCGCCTTCCTCACCTATGAAATGCAGTACTTGCCTAATGGGATTGTGGTGAGGATTAAATTGATAATTATTTGAAGGTCGTCCTAAGACCGTTTCTGGTACAGAGCAAGGGTTTAGTAATTCTAGGTAAAATCTAAACGCTATGTAATCCTGTGTGAATCTAATCTCTTTAGTTTAATCTATAAATGAAAAGACCCAGATGGTCAGTAAAATCTCTGTCGGTTGGAAGTAGCCCTTCCCCCCAGAAGTACCCATCCCTTTGTTCCCAAGTCCAGGGCCCATCCTGTCTCCCTGTTTCCTCTTCTATAGCCTGAGCACGGATGGAGAGAGAGTATCTCTGGCAAAGTCGAAGCCTAGGTGGCTCTGGCCTCAACCTGCTTCCTGGAGCTGTGTTGCCCCTGAGCCTCAGTTTCCTCATTTGTATGAAGGGGAATAGCATTGTCTGCTGCACAGGGTCATGAGGATTCTTCCTAGACCGAAGGCACCTGTAATTCCTGACCAGAATGAAGTATCTGTTACCACTATCTCTTGGCATCAGGGAGACTTTCATTCTTGGGCTCATGAGCCCTGTCTACCTGGGAACTGTCTTCTGCTTTGGTCCCAGTGGCCTTGTCGCCTCCTGGCCGCACACATCCATCATGTTGCCTAACGGATGCGGAGTTGGCTGGGTAAACAGCCATGGAGAGGGCAATCTTGCCAGTCAGCCCCTGCACCTGAGATGCGGGGCCCCCTTGAGGAACTGATGGCAGAGGGTGGTGGCTGAACAGACGTTGGTCTGGCTTTCTCAGCAAAGCTGGGTTTTGGGTTCTGAAGATGGGGTGGATCTCTTCCCTGAAACATACTGAAAATCTTAGTAATCTTTCACTGTGATTCTTAAGGTCACAATAGTTCTTGGTCTCAGAAGCCAAAGGGTTCTAGGTTTTTCTGACCGAGTAGCATCTCTCAGCTGACGGAGAGGACATGTAGGTTTCAGATTGAACTGGTTGTTGAAGTCCTAAGTTTTGAGGAGGCGTGAAGTGGCAAGGATAATCCTGGCCGATCTCCCAGCTGTACTGCAGTGGCGACTTGAGATTCTGGAGTTGGATGCTGGGGTGCCCGCTCCGGGCCAGGTCACTTAGGTCTTTTCAGTTTCTTTACTTGCAAAGGGATGGGGTTAGTACTGTTCACCTCTGAGGGTTGTTGTGAGACCTCCGTGAAATACATTACAAGTGCCCGACTGTGCCCTGTTTTAAGGACTTGAATAAATGTCAGCTCTTGTTTTTTAGTTATAACAGGCATATCTATCACTTTATAAACCCGCTGCTCATACCTGGCAGTTTTTTACTCTTTATAATTAATCGTAATCTTTTTTTTTTTTTTGAGATTTATTTATTTATGAGCGAGAACGTGCGAGTATGGTGGGGAGGGACAGAGGGAAGAGGGAAAGTGTCTCAAGCAGACCTGGCGGTGAGTGTGGAGCCGGATGCTGGGTTCGATCTCATGACCCTGAGATCACGACCTGAGTGGTCACCTCACTAACTGAGCCACCGAGGTGCCTTGTAATTGTTATCTTTTTCAAATTCTGAAGTAGGTTTTCAGGGGAAGTCTTTGATGTGGAGGTGGTTAGTTAAAACATTATAAGTGAGGGCTCGGATGCAAGGGCAGCACCTGCCTCCGTATGTGTGCTTTCAGGGCACGGATGTGGGCCACTGGGTGGTTACAGTGCTCAAGAGGCATTTGTGGTTTGGAGCTTGGGGTCTGGGGAAAGGCTTCCTGGTTTTGCATCCTGGCTCCACCACTATCAATTTGTGTGACCTTAGGTGAGTCACTTAACTCAGCTGTTCCCTCATCTAGTACATGTGGGTGAAGTACATTTTCCCCTCGGGTCACTGTGACGACTGAGTGAGATCAATGAGAAGCAATATGCGGTGTGGTCTTACTAGACTGGGAGCAGTCGGTACCCTACTCCCATTGCCAGCAGGATGGTGGGCAGTCTAGCGCTTGTATGGGCTTTGCATTAGAGCTCATTGGGAGTAAGCATAACTGGTAAATACACAATGAAGAAAAGTCTGTTTCTCACTGGGCAGTGATTGGATTAGTCACCCATTTAATGTATGACCTCCTTTATACACAGAATCTAAAAAAAGTTGAACTCCCAAAAGCAGAGAATAGAGTGGTGGTTGTCAAGGGCTTAGAGGGATGAGGGGAATGGGGAGATGTTATATAAAGGGTACAAAGGTTCAGTGATACAGGTTGAATGAGTCCTGGAGATCAAATATACAGCGTGGTGACTATAGTTAATAATACTTTATGGTGTACTTGAAATTTGCTAAGAGTAGATCTTAAATAGTCTCAACGCAACCACGATGCTAAGCCTAATTTAATGGATATGTTAATCAGCTTGATTGTGGTAGTCATTTCAATGTATAGTATATTAAAAGCATCACAGTGTACACATTAAATATATACAGTTTTTATTAATGATTCCTCTTTGAAGCTGGGGAAAAAATGCAAATTTCAGGGCTGCTGCAATACTACTTCTGAAGCGATTAAGGGGGCTTTGTAGAGGGCCCCCTGGGTGGCTCAGTTGTTAAGAGTCTGGTCTTGGCTCAGGTCATGTTCCCAAGTCCTGGGATCAATCCCTGCATTGGGCTCCCTGCTCGGCAGGAAGCCAGCTTCTCCCTCTCTCACTCCCCCTGCTTGTGTTCCCTCTCTAGCTGTGTTTCTCTCTGTCAAATAAATAAATAAAATCGTAAAAAAAAAAAAAAGAGCTTTGTAGAGTTATCACGTGACACCGCATCAAAATTGGCTGACTTTGGGTTAAGCATGAAGTCTGATCATCCCAATATGGTCTCTAGGTTTTTTTGCTGTTTGGTAGCACATACTTAAGTAAACAAATGTTCTCTATGTAAACATTTATGAAAGTCAAAATACCGAAACAGATTAAATATAGAACCAGCCTGGATGCCACATCCGTGTTTTAGTGGCAGCCAAAAACATCATCTGTTACATTTAATTATTGTGGTTAGTTTGAGTTTTGTTAGTTTGATCATGTTGGTTGTTGATTTGTAAATGCCTTTGGGATTTCATATCGGCTTTCCGTTTTTGCACATTTAAAGACTATTTTAATAAGCATACGTCAGCATTCAGAGTCCGCAAGTATTTTAAAGAGGGTTCATGCATCAGTTGAGAAGCCCAGACTAGATCATGGAGCATGTGCAGAGAAGAGTCCTGTGCCCAGCTGATTTTTCCAGCTTGCTGGGTGCTCAACACGCATTTCTCTGTCCGGCTCGCACATTGGAAGGGGGAACACTTTTTACCCTTCTGGTTCCTGTGAGTGTTAGGTGGTTGGGTCATTCTGGTTATGTGGAGGAGCTTCTTTTGATTCTCATGTGCTTTTAGCAGAAAGGGGAAAAATTTCTCTTTTTCATTGCATGCTAGGTTCTCTCTTCCATCTTCTATTCATCAGACAGCCACTCGCAAGTTCTTATTTTTTTCCCCTTTAAATTAGGCACACCATTACTCTCTCTTCCCGTTGTTTCTTTTTCACATTTTTATATTAGGAAGTGAGTGCTGTTGGCATGTTCTCAGCGCCCACAGGGATAATATCCAAGCTTTTTCCAGGCTGGCTTTCTCTGGGAGCTCTGGGCTCTTTACAGATCACACCATTAGTCCTCCCAGTGGCTCCTGGAGGCAGGTAGGATCTGACAGAGCAACTGGGTGTGGGAATGGGGGCTGGAGGGGAGTGTCTGAGGAAAGCAGTGGGTTATTCCTTTTATGTTAGCATTTCTGCTTTAGGCAGACTTTGGCAAGTGCACCTATTTTCATTTTTTCTTCAGAGCACTTTGCAAGTGATAACAGTCATTAACTTCGTTACTGCAGAATGAAGTAAAGGACTATAATGTAGCTATTGAGGAGTAAGAACTTTCACTCAGATCTCCTTAGGATCATTAAGAAAGAGCAGTCTTAACTGTTGGCTTGGGTGTGATTTTTGCGTAGAATTTGGAGTGCCTTTAAATTGCTCTTAAATTCTGAAATTAATTGATCAAAAGAAACCCCTCTAATAACAAAGTTGTCTAGAGTCTCTTCAGTTCAGCTGTTTGAAGGTGCAAGATTAATATTCCTAAAGCTCAGCTCTGATCATTTCAAAATTTTGTTTTGTTTCTTTTTAAACATTATGAGCTTTGAAGTCAAAAGACCTGGCTTCATTTTATGGGCTGGTTATATAATCTGTCTGATTCTCACTTCCTCCTCTGTAGTGGAAATAATACCCACTTCAAAGGGTGGTTGTTACAATTAAGCGAGATCATGTGTGGGATGCTAAGCACAGTAGGTGTCAATAAAACTAAAAATAAAAAAGTCAGAAGCTGAAAACCTGTAAGGACCTCTCTGTCCCTACAGTATAAAATCCCCATTTTTAAAAAAAAGTTTTGAAAAATTTTAAGTAGACTCCACACCCAACATGGCACTTGAACTCACGACCCTGAGATCAAGAGTCGCATGCCTTTACCAACTGAGCCAGCAAGATACCCTCAATCCAGATTCTTGGATACCATGTTCTAGACCCTCCACGGCCTGGGCTGGGATAATTTAATAACTGAGTCGTTCCGTTCCAAATAGACAACTTCATTCTTTCTTTTCCGTAAAACCAGTGGTTTTCAAATTTTTTGACCAAAACCCAAGCAGGGGGAGCAGCAGACAGAGGGAGAAGCAGGCTCGCCACTGAGCAGGGAGCCCAGTGTGGGACTCAATCCCAGGATTCTGACATCATGACCTGAGCCAAAGGCTGATGCTTATAACTGAGCCACCCAGGCGCCCATAGAATGAAGCAGTCCTTCATCTTACCTCATGAAATACATACTATTCTGTTTCAGTGAAGAAGGAACTTTTGGTCTTGACCCATTAGACGATCAGCAGATTTTCAGATCTGGTTGAAAGGCACTGATCTAGAAAGGCTCTTCCTCTCCATTTATTGAAATTCTGCCCTTCCCCCAAGACCCATACCCTCCTGTGAAATCTTCCCTCATCTTGGTACCGCGTGACCCTCTCTGAACTTAACCATTTTTCTCAGTCTCATTGATGGCATTTACTGCAAATTGGCTTTTATGTTAATTATTGATTTATAACTTATTTCTGTGACAAGATGGCAAGTGCCCTTGGACCTGGCCCTATGGCCATTTATCAACCTGTGCGGGTGGGGGAGGGGTCCTTCAACCCTCTGGGGTTTGATAAGAAATCATGTAGTGTCTTGGATACTTTGCTCCCTTTCTGCTGACCTTTGAAAGCCATAAAAGCAGTGCATGTGGAGGGGTGAGGGTGGGTGTGGGGAGCTTCTTGCCATGACTGATGCCTGGATTGGCCATTTCATCGGTTGGGCTCCCTTGGATTTCTTGTGTGTGTGGGGAAGAGTGCTATCAGGTTGGGGTTGTGATTCCAGCTTCTAAACAGATTCTCCATTTCCTTTTCCTGACATGACTGGATCTCAGAGCCTTCTTTCAGCTCCGATGGTATGTGAGCCAAGACGGGCCACTGTTGCCTCCTGGCCGAAGCACAGCCTGGGATCTTGAACCCTAGAGCCCTTGCACTGTGGAGCCCATAATGATTTTAGCTCCAGAGACCTGTATTTTATCACACCAGACAGTTAGATAGATTTCTGTGTGTGTTTGCTGCTCTGTAGACCCTGTATGTGAAGGAGTTAGATAAAGTATTGCTCATGTGGAGGCTTGCTTCTGTAAGGAAAAAAGAAGGAATACTGTGTAGGCCAGGAGAGAATGTTGGTATCTTAACTAAATCCCCACCCTCACACCTGGAGCCCAGTTTGGAGATCCTAACTAATGATGAGATTGAGAGAGGAGCAGGACCCATTTTATGTTTACACAAATTATCTACCAAAGGTGGACCTCATTTAAAGGAACTGATTTAATTTAGGAAAGTTATTTCTTTCTCTTTTAAATCTAATTTCGGGAGTTCTACTGAAATAGTTATAGATACCAGAGAACTATCTGTGCAGTGATGTAAATGAACAAATCTAGACACAGCAACATTGGTGGTCCTGGGACAATACATGGATAAAATACATCCCAGAAACAGCTGGGAGATCATAGACTTAAAAACAAATTCCTTGTCACTGCTTGCTTCATTAGAGGTTAAGAAAACACACTGATGGCATAATAAGATCCAGTTTAAGTTACCGATGCATAGTTTTTAGGATGACACTTTTTTTTTTTTAAGATTTTATTTATTTATTTGACAGAGAGAAACACAGCTAGAGAGGGAACACAAGCAGGGGAATGGGAGAGGGAGAAGCAGGCTTCCCGCTGAGCAGGGAGCAGGGACCCTGATGCCGGGCTCGATCCGGGGACTCTGGGATCATGACCTAAGCCGCTTAACGACTGAGCCACCCAGGCGCCCCTAGAATGACTTTTTTTTTTTAAAGAAACTGATGGACTTTTAGGTTTCTATAGAAAATCTCTTCATGCATAGGCAATTTTTTTTTCTCTTTTGAGCATCAAACACTTTTATGGGGATTTATGAAGTGAGTTTAGCTTAATTCGGTGCTCAGAGAATTTACAGACATGCTTCCTTATTTGGACTCTCTCCCATCCTGTCTGCCATTTAGCAGAGCTCAAATGTGTGTCCAAGGATGTATTTGTCTCAAAGGATATATGGAGAAAAACTTCCTTCAGTATTTAAAGTGCTTGACAAAGTCATGTTCACATGGAAATCCGTTTTGAGATGAGAAAGTTAAAATCAGGTGGCTTATTTTGCACTGCTGGCGGAAAGCCCATCTGATAGAATTGACATGGACCACTAATTAATCACCCAGGGTCTCCTCATTGACTAATCACATGGCATGAAACTTCCCTACTGGCTGAGGCTCAAGGGCAAACCGTGGGCCTCCAGCCAGCTTATTTTTCATAAGCATTATGGTACCTCTAAATTAATGTGAACCTAATATATGCTGTCAGTGGTTTACTTTCCTATGGTGATCCTCTCTGGTTAAACAGCTTCAATGAAATCTTATATGGAAATGAAAAGAAGTTCCTTGCAAGGTTGGGGTGGGGAGGGGAAAGGAAGATTTAGAATCCTGTTTGTAATCTTTCTTCCCATGGTATATGCTATTTTGGTTTTGATACAGATCTGCTGGGTGAATTGAATAATGCGCAGACGATATGATAATTGCCTTTTGTTATCTGAAAAGCAATCCTGTATGATACTTAAAGACTTTTCCCCTGACATTTTTAATTGCAATCATAGTGTGTTTATAGAGTGCATGCTGTGTACAAAACACAGATCATAATTCATTAGTTCTCACCTCAGTCTTCTGTGGATACTATTACTGCCTCCATTTACAGGTAGGAAAATTGAGAGCCTGTGAACGTGTCTAGGGTCGCATCTCGTAAACGCTGCGGCCCAGAGTTGAGCCATGATTTGTCACCACAGGGCACGCTCATTTGACTGTGTTACAGTGCCATTTTACTCTCCTTTTTAACTTGAGGAAAACATCAGTGGCCTTAGTCTTTAAAGATGTCATTCCTGTGCCCATACTGTATTTTTACCTTCATCTGAATTAATCATTTTAGAAGCACGTTGATCTCTAAGACGTTGTTTTATGCCTTCAAATCACTTTAATACGCACCTTTGTTCAGAGAACAGACAGTTGTGGGCATCTTTAAACCAGGGCAAATAGGTACAGCTTACTCATAAGCCACTCACGCTGTTGTTCATCTTGAGACGCTTCCAGACAATTGTAATGGGAGAGGAGAATTCCGGAGAGCACGTGCATGGATCATTTCCAGGGCACTGGCTGTTGAGATCCCAGCCTTCTCTCCTGAAGCTGTGAGTGGTTTGGCTCCCGTTTGTCTTCTCTGTAAATTAATTTCCAAGAGTCTGTGTAATAAACTCGTATATAAAAGAGTGATTTGTCAAAGCCCATTTCCCTTGTTAAAAATACCTGACTAGGGCAACAGGTTGATATTTAGGGGTTCATATGGGTTCTGTGTTAAGCCAATACTTTTCTCCTTAGTATGCAGTGCTGATGTTCTTGGTTGAAGAGAATCCGTTCCATTTCTTTTTATAGTGTCATGAAAAGTTGGAAAGAGGAAAAACTGAGCTGAACATACAGAATAAATAACTAAGTGGTGCCTTCAGTCTGCCCTTTTGTTTTCAGACATTCCCCCTCCCCATCCTTTGTGAGTCACTGAGCCAGGAAGACTGATCAAAGATGCCTCAGTGTATAGAACATTTATATGTGGAGGTTTATTTGTCATCCACAACAAAGGACTAATTGCCTGTAGGCTGCCTTTCACATGATAATCAATGGATTTGGATCTCCTGGGTGTGCTCCACATATCCTGCATTCATCTCTCAAGATGTTTTCAGGTTTTGATTGAATTTAAAGCATCAAAAAGATGACGTCAACCCAGTAAAAGTATTCAGGGGATTTTAAGCATGAGTATGGAGAAGTAAAATGTTCTTGCTCGGCTTGATGAGAATTGTAACTTCTCTGATAGCTATTCAGAAGGCCACATGGCATTTCCAGGATAAAGCATGCTTCTCAAATTTTAACATTTCAAAAGGCCCGCTGGGAGAAAATTCAGTTTTCATTTTAATATGAACTTGAGGTTCTCAAAGATGATTTCTTGGATGCCTGTGTTACTAATGTTATCAATAAGATTTTATTTTAAGGAAACATTCTTAATTCTAACGAGCAGTAGTGTACTCGGAATAGTTTCCTCTAGTGACTTGGACTAAATGGGGGGAGTGTGTGCTTGCACGCACACAGGGATGGATAGGTTGGGCACTATTATTCTGCTCATCTATATAATGTCGAAAGAACTGCAGTTAACGCTCTTCTGGTGTTCTTTAACAAGTATTTCTAACTAAGGTTCAGTGTTTATCAAAATTTACCTGGTATAAGCAGTTATTTCTTAGGAGTGTTTTTAATAATTACAGTCAAGTGGGAATACTTAAATCAAACACCAGCTTCTCTTCTATAATACAAGAACACCAAATGTCAAGAACTGTGAGGAGTCTGAGATTTTGCCCTGCCTGACAACTGACATGTCCCCTGCCCCAGTGGTACGGATGCCCTGACAGAGACACCAGGGTCCACGGTCGGAGACTAGGGCTTTATCAATCACAGCACTACCCAGAGCCAGAGCAGCAGTATTTTTCATACTGTTTTCCTGAGCCCCAGCTTCCATAGGGTGATGCAGAGAAGGTCAGTTGACCGCTGTGTACAGAACGAGCTGTGTTACAGGAGGGGGCCCCTGAATTTAGGGAACCCAAAACTTTTATACTTGACGGTAAGCCTACCTGATCCTTTGCAAGGTAAGGAAACATCGTCTTCCAAGGCTGTCTGTTATACAAATTTCCTGGAAGGTAGTCTGAAGCAAACGACTCACTTTCTAATTCCAATCAATTCCTCCTCCATAAGAAGAGCAAAAACTTGAAGAAATGATCTCCTAACACAAAATACTGGTGTTTTCTTTTCCTTCCTTCCTTCCTTCCTTCCTTCCTTCCTTCCTTCCTTCCTTCCTTCCTTCCTTCCCGATTTTATTTATTTATTTGACAGAGAGAAACACAGCGAGAGAGGGAACACAAGCAGGGGGAGTGAGAGAGGGAGAAGCAGGCTTCCCGCCGAGCAGGGAGCCCAATGCGGGGATTGATCCCAGGACTCTGGGAATATGACCTGAGCCAAGACCAGACTCTTAACAACTGAGCCACCCAGGCGCCCCTCCGCTGATACTTTCTGTGAACGATTAGTGTGTACGGGTTCTTACGGGGCTGTGTGGGCCTGGTGACAGGGCCAGAGGCTACCGGGTATGACCTACCCTGTTGTCTTAACAGATGATATTTTAATCACATCAAGAATCTGTATAGCCTAGCCTTTTCAAAATGTCTTCCTTTGTGTTGGATCACTATAGTCCTGTGTAGCTGGGGCAGGAGGCGCTCTTTTCCCTTACACTCAAGGTGACTGTTGTTCAGTTACTTGACCAGAATCACACAGCTAGGGGCGCCTGGGTGGCTCAGTTGGTTAAGCGACTGCCTTCAGCTCAGGTCATGATCCCGGAGACCTGGGATCGAGCCCCACATCGGGCTCCCTGCTCGGTGGGAAGCCTGCTTCTCCCTCTCTCACTCCCCATGCTTGTATTCCCTCTCTGGCTGTGTTTCTCTCTGTTAAACAAATAAATAAAATCTTTAAAAAAAAAGAAAAAGAATCACACAGCTAGTTAACATCCTGGTTGGCACTAACCCTGAGGTTTCCTGACACCCAGTCTGTTGGTCTTGGGAGCTCATTGCACAACTGTTTCCCTTTGGTCTCCTACACAAGGCGGAGGACGTTACCCGCCGCTGTAGAGGTGACCCGGGACCAGTCCCAACTTCTTTTTCTTGTCTATGCCACACCTCCCAACCAATTTTGGGTCTTGCCCAGCCACATCAGGCACTGGGATTGTGTGGTGATGGAGCCAGTGGTGTCCAGAGTGAGGAAACTAGTTTGAAATAAGGGGAAGTTACTTTGTGTAATGTTTTCTTCTTGTTCTAAGTTTCATTTTCCATTTAATTGAACATGAGCAGTCTCCACTGTTTCGGCCCCTTCCTCTGCCTGACTTCATGTATAAGTACCGGTGATGAATTTTCCTTCTGTCAGCTTTGGTGATGCCTTTCTTCTCACTGCCCCTCTGTCCCCTTCAGTCCCCCTCTTTGTACCTCCCCATAAACCTCAGTGTTCTCTAGGACAGTGCCTTGGTCCTCCTCCACACAGTGTTTGTACGGCCTCAGCAGTAACCACCACAACACTTCCCAAGCATGTTCTGCGTGCCAGGCCCTTTGCACGGCGCTATGGGTTTCGTATCTCGTTCGGTCTCCCAGTGACCCTACAGGCCGGTACTGCGATTCTCTGGATTTTATAGAGGACGAAACAGAGAACCGAGAGGCTCATTGCTTGTCCAGCTCTAACCTAAGTTCGCCTCGGGAGCGACCTTGCTGACCAGCCTCTCAGTACTCGTGTGTCTCTGCCAGGACATTTTCGCTGGAGTGCTGGAAAGTGAACTCTAAAATTGATCTTGTTCCCTCACCAGTATTCCTATTCAGACTCGATGCAGCAGTCTACCCAGTTGCTTAAAATTAAAAACCCCCAAAGTTTCCATAGATTATCTTCTCTTCCCTGTCTCCTGCAAATAATTCCCTCATTCATTTGACAGACATTTAGGATCTGCTGTGAGGCACACATTATGCTGTTTGGGGGGAGCAGAATGAACTAAACAAAACCCCTTGCTCCCATAGGGCTTGTTTTCATAGAAATGAATAGGCCCTTCTCTAGATCTGGACATGGGGGAGGGCAAGTGACTTGCCCAGGGTCACATGTCTAGGTTTCAAACCCAGCCATTCTGATATAAGGAGCCAAGGTCTTAGCCTTACACGGTAAGCTTCCTGTCATGATGTCCCATAGAGTCTTCCCCTTACCCTCTGCTGCCTTCATCCTCTTGCCACTGCCACTGCCTTTGGGGCTGGTGTCCTCATCACCAAGATTACTGCAGTCGCCTCCCAACTCCTGTTACTGCCTGCAGTCTCACTTCCCTTTGGTTCATGCTTCATGCTGTCCTGGAATGATTTTTCTAGAATGCAGTCTGATCCTGTCACTCACTCTTTTTGCTAAAACCCTTGGTTGGCTTCACCTAGCTTGGTTGGTGGTGCCTTGGTTTCCTCAAGACACAAACAGCCTACAGGGACTAGGCTCTGCTTAGCAACCTCCAGCCCAAAGGTTCTTGGACTTTACTATGTATCACCATTACCGGGAGGGCTTGTTAAAACAGAGCTTGCTGGGCTGCACCCCCAGAATTCCTGATATAGTAGGTCTGGAGCCACCTCTCAGAATTGTATTTCTAGCAAGTTCCTGGGTGCTGCCACGGCCCGGGCTGACGATCTCTGCTTCAGCTGCTGAAGCACTTGCCTGCTGTGAGGGACGTGCTCCTTTAGGCTCCGATCCTTCTGCTGGAGGTGGTCTTCCTGTCTCCTTAACTCTAGAACACAATTCAAGTGTCCCTTCCTAGGAAGCTTCCTCTGACCCCACAGGGATCCCCTGGTGGCGCCTATGTTTCTATGGCAACGTGTGTCTGGGAAGGTTCCACTCCCTGAGCCTGCTGTGGTTTCCCTTGTTTGTTTCCCACCCACTGCTCTCCCCCCCTCCCCCACCCCAGGACAGTTAGCTTCTGAAGAAAAGAGAACATTGGTTACATTTTTCACCTTTCTATCCTTGCAGGTAGCAGAGTACCCAGTGTATATTGGAACGACTTAGGAAATGAATTGAATCATATAATCCTATTTGTGTTTTAAAAAAGAGTAATCCTGTTTTAAGTTTCATTTGCATTAACGTTTAAATCTTGCCCGAGATGTTTCCTAAAACCTGAAGATGTTTCCACGCCCCACGGTATACATCTGAGAGTCTTAAACTTTCAAGGCTGCCATTAGCCGGAGCCGCCCAGCTTGGCCGCTTACTACAAACAGCAGGAGTTCATTCCCAGGAAGGCTGATGTCTGTAGATAACTTCTTATGCCTGTGGTTTGAAATACTTGAGTTATCCCTCCGTCCTCCTCAGCCTTTAGAACTTCTCTCTGGTCTGTTCTTAGGCTTGGTTTTATCTAATCAGAGGCTTACAGATGGAAGAGTCCAGGCAGTGTAAGCCTTGCTTTTCGTGAAACAAAGATTAGTGAGCTGTAATTTACAGCCTCCCTCTTTCCATCCAGAATTGCCTCGCTTAATCCTTCACCTTGCTTTCTATGTGCCTGCATTGCCTGCATAATTTCCAAGAAGAATATAGGGTTTATTGCCCGCAGAGCCTTCCCCTTTTCTCTCCCTTCCCAGCTCATGTTACTAGTTCTTGCCAAGAAACTAAGTTCCAAACTTGAACAAAGGAATCTCCGAACAAGATTGTCCCTGGGTTGTAGACATGTCTTCAAGAGGGTGCTTTGGCTTTCTCTTGGTGTGGTACAAGGTCAGAAGCAGAGAGATCTTCCGCCCTTTCTGGGAAAACGGGAGGAGAGAACTCAGGAACCACGCAAGAGGCTCCTCGACCTGCTCCGTCTTCGCCTTCTTCCAGGCTCTCGCTTTGGGAACCATTTGTTGGGTTCTGACTGTCCTTCTGCTTCCAGAACTCAGGAAGCAAGCAGAGGGTAGCTCGTTTCTTTCATAGGGATGTGTGGCTGAATTGTGCATTCCTTCCTCCACCAAGTCGCCACAACTTCACCGAGTAGTTCGGAATGAGTGGGGATCCTGCTCGGTTATTTGGAAAGGAACACCACCGTTTGCCACACTGTGTTTAGTCTCCAGAGCGCCATCATGCTCATGCCCATTCTGCACACTTTACTGTTAACAGGCACTAAGCCTGAAGGAAATTAATCCGGTCTCTTTTTTATTGTCTTAGGACTCTCTTGGTCGCAAGTAACAGAAAGCCCCCAAAGTAGCTTCAGTTAAGATGGGTTGGAACCCAGGATCAGAAAGTGCAGCCTGGGGTCCTGGGGATAAGGAGCAGTGAGTGGTCAGGTTTGGAAGCTGCTCTTGGTGTCTCTCCTTTCTCCATCTGATGCTTTTTCCACCACACACCAGTCTGTTCTAGCATCGGGGAGACTGGGGCTGACAGAGATCACTGTGTCTAGCACCTCATTCCTGGGGAAGAGAGACTCTCTAGTCTCAGCCTAGAGTTTCTGGAATGACTCTGAGCCACATGTCCCACACCAGTCACCTCATCAGTCGGGGCGGTGGGAGTGGCTCTCTTTCACAGACAGGGATGCAGGGGTCCATCCTTGTGGGTGGGGGCTGGTTTTCAACAAGGAAGGGTTTAGATTGAGAAGCTACCCCAACCTCAATAGTGGTTATAATTTATATCCCCTGTTTTTGCAGAAGAATTCTATTTTTATAAGCAGGCATAACGAAACCAAAACCCATTTGCAAAGGAAATAACACAAAAACAAGGAGTACTAAGGTTAGGGAGAGGGACAATGCATCAAGAAGCCCCAGGGGAAGAGACTTACTTTAACACGGAATTTCAAAATTAGTAGGTATTTAAAATCTGGGTCTGTGCATACCCCAAATTCCCGAGTCCGATTGCTAAGATAAATAGAGAAGATTTTAAATTAAACATGATCTCAGTATTCTGGCTAGAGTTTATTAGTTTCTTTTAAATGCACAGGCATGCTTGTATACACTGTTCCTGGAAGGATCCTCCAGCTGGGATCAGAGAAGGGAGATGATTAATCGGAGGGCAGCGCTGCTGCCCCCCTCGACTGGCACAGGTGCACTGTATCACAGCCTGAGTCACTTCATCTGAGCCCCGATTGTGTCACCTCTTCAAGATCTTCTGGGTGGGTGAATGTGGGGTCCAGGTGGTAGGTGATGCAGAAGTTCAGAAGAGCGAGGCTTCGGACCACTGAGAACAAGGGGGTTTCCTCATGCTTCGTGGAGGCAGGGCTTGAAGCAGGGCTTCATCAGGACCCAGGGAGGAGGCAGGTGGAGAAACACATGGGGAAGGGGAGGGCGCTAATATGCACAAAGTACTGACCACACCAGGGGCTGCACGGGCTCCTGCGATGCCCCCTATTCTCACATAGTCACATTGACCCTGACTGTCATTTGATGCATTTCCTTAGGTGCCCTTGTTATCTCCATGGGGCTCCAGGAAGTCAGGAAACCCTCCAGTGCTACTTTATCTCCTGGAGGAGATCCTAGTCATCACTGGGGCTTCAGAGCCTCACCCCACCCCAAGCCCCACATCTACCAGCCAACTCTTTCATCTTCATCTTTTTCCGTATGCCTAGCTTTCTTCATGGAGACTTGTCTTGGCCGCTCTCTTTTAATATTGCAGCCGCTCCTTCCACCTTGAGCCACATTTCAGTCCCTGCGCTGCTCTCTCTTCCCACAGTGCTTCTTACCTTTTAAAATTCTATATAGTCTCCTCATTTCTGTTTCTTTGTATCGCCTTTCCTTCCCCGTCCAGCCCCATAAGAGCAGGCACTTTGGTCTATTTTGTTTCCTGATTTATCCCAAACTGCTAGAGCGCCGCCTGGCTCGTAGGAGATGCTCAGATATGTGTTAATGAACGAAGAGCCTTTCCTGAGGTCACAGAAGCTCAGAGCCCCGGCAGTGGGGCTCAGCAGGTGGCGTGTGTTCAGGTGTTGAGGCTGCATGGAGGCTGTGGGGCCCAGTGACGTGAGAGAGGGTGACCCCGGCCCAGATGGGGAATGTTCTGTTTACAGCTTTGAGCTTTATCTGTCATGCCGTCTTCTCATGAGGGTTCCAGACAGTTTGCACCAGCTGGGACACGGGCACCTAGTGGCAAAATTGGGATTGACTTTCTGTGTCTTGAATTTTCTGCTGGCTGAGGCTTACTCTTCTGACAATGCAAGAATTATACCCAGAGGCTTTTTATTCCTAATATCAGCCCTTGCTCTGTAAAGACAACTTGTATTTTGTTAACATAAGTATTTGGGACACTTGTGTGAACTGTTCCATCCCTCCCCCCATCCCTGTGAAAACTGGATTGTTGTTCACACGAAAGTGTCTGCAAACATCTAATGAAAAGTACCTGTGTTGTAATTTAAGGAAAATACCCTTTTTTTTTTTTAACCCTAGAGGCACTCTTCCCTCTCTTCTGTGCCAAATGTTTTCAGTGACTCCTGTTTATTCAGGCAGAGCTTAAATTTTTTTTTTTTTTTAAACTTCATCAGGATGTTGAAGGAAGAACAGTCCCTCCCATTGTTATTTTGGATAATATTTTTGAGGCCCTAATTTAGGTGAGAAAATTGACCTGATCTTTATTTTCCTCTGTCTTGTTTACCTTGCTGCATTGTTATTTTGAGTCTGTTCACGGGTGCTGGGCAGATGCCATTGACGTAATTGTTTTTTAAGCAAGAGGATTGAAAATGTCTATTTAAGAGTTGCCTGTGACCTTTAATGTACACCTGTACATAACTACTTCCTTTTGTGAATAAAAGTGGGAGGAGGTAGACAAGTGTGTATGGATTTTAAATAACGTGTTTTTTTAAGTATACAAGCTGAACTATGCTCCTTTATAAAGAGAATTCAGATCGCAGGCAAAGTAACCGTAAAAGAAAGCTGTCCTCCAGAAATGCCAGTAGATCTTAGGCTAGTTATGAAATTGGCACCTGAGATCAGAGGGGACATCAGATGGATTTCAAAGGGCTGCAGTTTCCGTGTAGAAGACGCCAGAAACAGGAATTAACCGTAACACCTCCCTCTCTCTCCTTCACACACCCCCCCCCCCCACCACCACCACCACATCAAGCCATCACTGAAAAATGTCAGTTGTACTTCCGGATAGTCTAAGTTCCATCTTTTTCTCCACAGTCAGTAACTGTCTGCCTTACTAAAGCTGCCTCTCCAGTCCTGGTCTGCCCACTCTGGACTCTTTCTTATGTTTTCTGCAGCCCAAATCTGATAAAGTCCTGTGTGCTTGCCTATCCCAGCCCACTACACACAGATGGCCCTTAAAAGGCTTCCTGTCACTCTTAACATAATGCCTGAACTCCTTAATGTGCCTTATGGGGCCCTGTGTGAGCTGGTCCATGCTCATGTTGTTAATGACACACCTGCCACTTTCCCCTCATTCTCCACACACCAGTCACACCAGTCACTTTTTAGACCTTTTTACTTTACTGTGTTCCTCTCACCACAGGGCCTTTGCACATTCTCTTCTAACTGCCTGAAATACTCTTCCTTTCTTAGCCAGTTAACATCTTTTCATCTTTCTGACCCCAGTTTCTACCCCGCTGACATAGGGAATCCCTCCTGGACTACTAAACCCTCCTGGACTACTCTTGGGGTCAGGTCTTCCTCTTTTGTCTGTATTGGCCTTAGTTTCTTCTCCTTCATAGCACCATCAAGGGCAGTTTTGTCTTTTATGCTTCATTTTCTTAAAATCTCCCTCACTGGACTGTATGCTCACTGGCGGCAAAGACTGTATCTGTATCACAAGAGAAAAGTAGTACCTAGCACAAAGTAAGGACTCAAGAATACCAGAAGATGGTACATGGATGGATGAGTGGCTTCTTAAGTTGTTTGTTACACCAGTTAGAATGTCTGTTCCACCAGGTAGGATGGGGCACTGTTATACCAGTTCTGCTTTTAAGTTGTTGGAGGCTCAACTTGGACTGAAGCAACAGATAGAGAAAGAGAGATCTTCTGTTCGTAGTACCCTAAACGGGGTGGAAGTGTCCCTCTTGGCAGAGACGCCCAGTTGCCCTGGTCACATCCTAGGGCCATTTTCCTCTCTAGCTTTTCCTGAGCAGCTGCTCTGCTGACTTTATTTCTGCTGCACCTGGCAGGCTTCCGTCAGCATGCTCCTCTGTGTCCACCTGGGGCTATTCTCCATCCCAGTTGGGAATACACGCCTTTGTCTTGAGTGCCTGGATAATACTAAAGGTGTGATTTTGAGTCTTAGGACAAGAGTTGCTCTTAAGTACTAAGACAGTTTTGAACTTGGGCTGAGGTCTCAGATCTCCGGAACAATACTACTTAAAGGTTTCTAAGTCTGTTTACTTATCTATAAAACGGGGATAGCATTAATTAATTTTAATAATATATTCTATCTAATTCAAAATATCCAAAGCTTATAAATTCAACATATGATCAGTAATAAAATAACTAATGAGGATTTTCCCTTCTTTTAATTAATATTAAGTCTTTAGAATCCAGTGTAGGGTATCTGGGTGGCTTGGATGGTTAAGCATCTCCCTTCAGCTCAGGTCATGATCCTGGAGTAGTCCTGGGATTGAGTCTTGCTTCAGGCTCCCTGCTCAGTGGGGAGCATGCTTCTCCCTCTGCCCCTCTCTCCTTCTCTGTCTCTCTCTGTCTCTCATGAATAAATAAAATCTTAAAAAAATAAAATAAAATCCAGTGTACGTCTTACACATATTAGCACATCCCAGCCTGCCCCGGCCGCATCTGGATTGCTCGGTAGCTAGCCACTGATGTATTAGGCAGTGCTGTCTTAGTGACTTCGTATAAAACACAGTGCCTTGTTCCTACTTAGCATTGAACAGATGTTGGCAATATTATTGTGACTCATTTTAAAACATTAAAAATTGGGTGGTCAAACATTTGTACTACATGTTTGCATATATTGCCACATGGGGAGAGGCCTCAGATCTGCTGTGGTTCCCCGCCCCCCTCTGCCCCCCCCACTCCCTTTTTCAGAGGAATGAAGGGTTGACTTTAAGTGTTCTTCCCCATTGCCTGGAAGTTGGCCTCAAGGTATCAGAATGAGGTCAGTTTGGTGGTTTACGGTCTACTTTTCTTCTAGAGGTGGGAAAGGGGGAACTCAGCGTGCCTCAAGTGCTGCGTGCCTGTCTGTTTTTTTGGCTCTTTTCTGTTTAATTACTTGAAGCTGGAACAACTTGATTTTAAAACAAAACATATGGGCTGAGAGTAATTGGGAGGACGTTTGCTAGTGATGTAGCAGTGAAGGTATGCGCAGTGGAGGCCCGGGCTCCGTGCTGCTCGCTTGCTTAGGTACTGAGTGCTCTCCTTCACTTCACTGTGTCTTTTCTTCAAATCCTTAACCTTGTTTGGAGAGTCACAGTTAAAGCAGGAAGTATTAAAGTAAGACTGTAGAGGAAACTGTCCATGAGTCTAATTTAAATTCTGATTTCCCCCTCCCTCTCCTCTTGGTGGAAGATCACTGGTCTCCAATCTGTTTGTATGATTTGTGAAGGAAAGGGGGTTTCAGAGTGCCCAGAAGAGAGGAGAGCTTCATACAAAGAGGAGAAAGTTGACCCACCATTGAATTTCTCTGTTCCTCTGTGTTACTCCGTTGCTGACATGTGCACAGGAATTTGGTTTTCTACAACCTGTCCTTGTGTGAAGGCGGGGTTCTTATCGTTTTACCTCTCCAAGTCCACTTCGCTTGTTGGTGGGAGGGATATACTATGTGTTCATCATATCACATGTAATTCTAATCTTAGTGCCTCCACTTTCTGTCCCGTGAGGGGAAATGGGAAATTTTCAGGACTGGTAAGAATGCGTACTTGGGTATCAGTCTCCTCTTGGTTCACATCTCTGCTGCTTCATTCAGTAGTGGTGTGCTTCTAAGCAAATGAAACTCTGTAAGCCTCGTTCTTCCCTTTCTTAAAATGGGATTCATGACAGTGCCTATTCCACAATAAAACTGGTGAAGAAGCGTAAAAGAGACACTGCATACAAAGCACTAATAAGCATAGTACCTGCCCAGTAATAAGAAATAAATGTTAGTGGTTAGACAGGAGCCCTCCGTGGGAACCCGTCTCCCCCCACCACCGGGAGGAACAGAGCTGACTGCGATGTTCTGCCTCACCATCCTACCTGTCGCTTGTGGTGATGGCTGATGAAGTACTGCATCAGGGAAGGTGGCTGACCGATTGTCCCTAAAGAGCTTCTGTTGTGAGGTGAGGCTTTTCACTGGGATGAGTTTCACATTGATAGGTGTGAAAGCACTCTGTGATTTCGGGGTCTGATGGGATGCTGTGTCTGCCTTTCTCGCTTGTTACCGTATCGAGCCTAGGACCTCTGCGTATGTAAGTAAAACGCTGAATAGCTCTGTTTTTGTACTACAGAGTCCCAAGTTTCTTGGAGTCATTTGGGGGACTGGGTGCATTTGTCGCTTTCCATCAAAAACATAGTGACACAGCACTCTCGGGGCTGTAGAGAGACCAACCACAGTTTTCTGTTGAGATGTTCAGAACAACAACTCTTTCTAAACCCTTTCCAAACCTCTAAGAGCAAGAGGAAGAAGAAAGGGGTCTTCTGTTTTTGCCCGACCAAGGACATGCTGGAGCTTTTGCATCTAGGAGTTCCAAAGGTATTGGATGTGGTTTCACTACAGAGTCTGATGATTGGTGGGAGATTTAGGGAATTCTGCTTCTAAAAACACAACCAGATTTTTCAGGGCAGTCAGCCGTCTGTGTTTTTTTTTTTTTTTCAGTCCTGCCTTTCCCCGGTGCTCCCACGGTTTCCCCCAGCCTGCCTCAGATTGATGAGCCCATGCCCACAAAGTGTCAGAAAAACCCCTGCTGCGAAGGAAGACCTCGCCAGGTGGACAGTGCTCAGATTTCCCCAGAACGGCAGAGACTAACCACTCGTATTCCCATCTTCTCTGCACAGCCCTCTCAGTGGACAGCTTTCCTGACATTTAACTTAATCAAGATGTTAGTAAAATAAACAGGGTACGCTGCTGCCATCAGATTGAAACTGCTTGTTAACCTGCCCACTTTCTTTTCACTTCAGTGTTTGGGAAGGAAATTCAAGAGTTGCTCTTGGTAATAAAGATGAGGAATAAGGATGCGTCTTTGTTTATGGCCAGTTACACCCAGTCCTGACCACTGGGTTCTGAAGGGGCGGACAGCCCTGTACAATGTGTCATCAGACATGGGACACCCTGATTACAAGACCTGCTATTATTTTAGGTAAAATCCAGGGGGAAGAAACGAAGAGACCATTGATTTAAAGACCTGTCCAGATTTCAGACCTGTTAAAATGTAGGGAGAGAAATGTGTATCTCTGAGCAGATGGAATACAGTGACAACTAACTACAGTGGGAAATCCCCCTGGGTACTCCTTGCTCCCTCACCCCCGTGCATCAGGGCTCAGGGGCAGCACTGTCGGGGGTGTGGGTGGGGAAGAGGCAGCTCTTTGTTGGGTGCTCCTTCACCTCCCTGGTGTATGTGAAGTTGCGGTGCCGAGGTGAGACCAGCCAAGCCGTGGAAGCCCTCTCAAGGATGATAGAAGTCATTTAAGTTTCTTCAAAATGGAAATCCAGGGCTCTCTTTGGGTCATGTTGGACTTTGTAAGATTCGTGTTACCTTTTGAAGAACTGGTGAAGAGTGTGTGTTGAATGTGTCCTGCGTGCCTGTGCCCAGGTTCATTTCCAACGGCTTGATGGTATAGAGGATCACTGGGTCTTTTCTGTTCATGTCCCTCATATTCCATTTTCTAGTGAACACTGGGCTTGCATTTATGGGGACAGGAACTATGCCCTCTCCTACAGTGAAAGGCAGCATTAAACATTATTAATAACTTTGGTTTTGCTCAAGGTTCTACCTAATTATTATCTTTCATAATATCAATGACTTCAAAGCACCTACATGTCCCCAACCCTTCTTTTTAAAAAACTTTAAAAGAATTTTATTTTTCCAGCTTTATTGAGATAGAATTGACGAATGAGATTATAAGATATTTAAAGAGTACAACGTGATGATTTGATACGCATATACGTTGGGAAGGAATTCCCCACCCTTGAGTTAACACATCCATCACCTCCTATAGTTCTGTCTTCTTGTGTGTGTGGCATCACTTCGTTCCCTTAGCGGAAATTCAGTTTTACAAGACAGTGTTACCAACTGTAGTCATGGTGTTTACATTAGATCCTCAGACCTTACTCATCTTACAGCTTGTACCCTTTTGCTAAGCTTTTCCTATTTCCCCCTGCCCCTGGCAACCACTTTTTTACTCTGTTTTTATGAGTTCAATTTATTTATTTAGAACTCCACATGTAAATGATACTGTGTGGTATTTATGTCCTCTGTCTGGCTTATTTTACTTTGCATAATGCCCTCCAGGTTCATCCATGTTGTTGTTGCAAATGACAGATTTTCCTTCTTTCTTTTCTTTTTTCTTTTTTTTATAAAGATTTTATTTGACAGAGAGAAACACAACCAGAGAGGGAACACAAGCAGGGAGAGTGAGAGAGGGAGAAGCAGGCTTCCTGCCAAGCAGGCAGCCCGATGTGGGACTTGATCCCGGGTCTCCAGGACCATGACCTGAGCCGAAGGCAGTCGCTTAACCAACTGAGCCACCCAGGCGTCCCAGATTTTCCTTCTTTCTAAGGCTCCGATGGGAGGGGAGGGGGGGAAAAATATATATATATATATATATACACACACACACCATGTTTTCTTTTTCTTTTTTTTAAGATTTTATTTCTTTATTTGACAGAGAGAGAGATCACAAGTAAGCAGAGAGGCAGGCAGAGAGAGAGGAGGAAGCAGGCTCCCCGCTGAGCAGAGAGCCCCATTCTGGCCTCCATCCCAGGACCCTGAGATTATGACCTGAGCTGAAGGCAGAGGCTTTAACCCACTGAGCCACTCAGGCACCCTATACCATGTTTTCTTTACTCAGCCCTTCTTAATGCTTAATTTTAATCAAGGTGATTATGGTATTTCTTTTTCCGTCAAAAGCTATTACTCAAATTTTAGACAGGAGTATTTCTCAGTATGTAAAGGGACGAAAGAATTGATTGAAAACTTTGTTTGTATTTGTATTAGTAAAAACATGGCATTTACCCTTACACTTAACACCCTTTTTTTCTTTCTTTCAGTTTTTGGGAATAGCATTTCTTGGAATTGGACTGTGGGCATGGAATGAAAAAGTAAGTTGAATATAATGAAAATGCACCCATTTTGGTTGTTAGAGGTTGCACATTATGCTATGTTTCTCCTTTTCCTCTGACAACTGCAAAGTATAAAGAAACATGGTTCTTTAATGAAAGAAAGTGTTCTTGGAAGGTAGTGTCATATTTCTAAGGCTCTTTAGGAAGGAAGACAAAATCAGTCCTTATATCAGAATAATTACAAAAGTAATAATACATGTGCATAACAGAGATCATGCATTGAAATTGTATCAGTTAGCTGGATATAACTTTTTTTTGTGGAACATTTCCTCACTCGGCGTAAGAATTTCAGAAATGCTTATAAATATCACTAAGCCACCTGCAGCCTCTCTCTTTCTCTCTCTCTCTCTTTTAGCCGTTTAGAAGATTACTCAAGCCATAAAGATGATTTTCCTTTTCAGCCTGCGCATTATATAATAAGCTATTAGCATGTTGTATGAAGGAAGGTGCATATAATTCATGTATGAATATCAGATAGACTTCACGTTAATACTGAAGAATGTGACTACTTGTCTATTGGTTGAAAGTATTCAGGAATGTTCAAATTTATGAGCAAATATAATATTTATGTACTTATGAGCAAATGCAGTATTTCCTAGGAAATAGTCTGGAAATATTGAGGAGCATATTCTAGACTATGGTAAAGACACAGTGGTCTGGACAGTTGATGGTCTAAACAACATGCTCATGACCCCAGCACCCTGTGTCCGCTTCTCTGCCTTACTTCCCATCTGCACCTTTTAATTGTTTCTTGACAAGTTCTACTGAGACCAAGCACTGGAATTCAAAAATTAATATGAACTCCTTTTCGAGTGGAATCATTGACAGCATTTTATCTCCCACCTTGAGGGAGGGAGGGAGTGTGTGGATGGGTGAAAACTCAGACACAGAGGTTAGCTTTAGTTTTCGCAGAAGACTTGTCTGTTATCCCTTTGGTATTTCTTCTCTTGACCTTGACCATGGCCTGAAGCCAAGAGTTTCTGTGAGATGCCCTCTGTATCAGGAAAGCCAAACTAAGGTAAAGTCCAGCAAACAAAGCCTCTTCAGATGCCATTAGGAATTTCTACAAGAAAAAATATGTGCAGGTTGTATCAAATAAAACTCAGGGCAAATCCTGAGTTTTGAACGTGAACCACCCTTTGTTTGTTTACAGAATACTTCTAAAGAATGTAAAAGGTTTTATAGAAGAACATCCACCTGCCCACAACATTCTGAAGCAGGGCAGTGAGGAAGGGAGACAAGTTCCGCAAACAGACATAATTTCATCTCTAGAAACTTTTATGTTGAATATGCGTCATCTTTTGGATTATGATTCGCTTTTGCGAATCAGTCCCTTTTTGGCCTGTAGATTTGTATTGGTGGAATCTCAGAAATGTTAGTTTCAGAAGTCTTCTGATTGGTTAGTGCTGGATAACGCAGCTTTTTATAATCCTTTAATAAGAGTCCATTTCTATCTGATTTGAAAAGATGTTGGAAGGCATTAAATGAACTAATTGTCTATTGTAGCAATAAACAGACCATTGGTAATTTTTAAGGGTTTTTTTTTTTTTCTTTGTGAAATATAATTACCTTCTTGTTTCATCATTTGCCCCAAAGGTCTTTTCTGTGATAAAATCACAAAATTCTAAAGCTGGCAATGTCACGCAAATATCAGAGCAAGGGGCTGCTGCAGTCTTTGGGTGGGGGGAGGGAGAGTGGCAGACCCCTCTTTCTCAAGGCCACCACCAGTAAACAGAAAGTTTCCCTGGAGAGCAGAAGTTAATGGTCAGTCACCCAGATGCTTTGGAGCAGAACTCTGTGAGCCAGGACAAAGTAGAGGTAGCAGAGGCTAAAGGATATGTAGAAACCCAGTTTGGTGCATATCAGCCACATCTGCGCACCTCCCTGCACCCCCACTCCCACCCCCGGGCATGGGGACACGGTGTGCAGACTCCGTGCGTGTGTGGGGCTCTGACAATAGGCAGTTAACCAGCCGAGGACTTCTTCCTACAATCTCGGATGCTGCCACTCTGATACTGGCCACCGAGATCTCTCTAACTGCAGTGGACTTGCACTGGTACCCCTGCTTCCTCAAGGGACTTCTTGAAGACTTATGTCTGATGATTTCACTCCTCTGCTCGAGTCAGCTGCTTTTCCATAGCTTGCTGCAAAGCATCAAGTTAATACAGCTCCCTTTGGGCCCTTGACTCAACACTGAGACCTTTTTCCCATCTCAGTGGCATCTGTGCCTCCGCCTTCAGGGGCCCTGCTCTAGACACCGTCCCCCCAGGGGTCTCAGGGGCATTTGTCTTCCTCCTGCTCTGCGTGCTCTTTGCCTGGCTGTCAGCAGTCCTTGCTCCTTTTCCAAGTCGGGCTCAGATGACCTGCCCATGGAACCTATGTGGCCACCCGCCTTTCCGCTTTGGACCTGCTTCCTCACACTCCTGTCCATGTGACATGCTGTCTGTTTCCCGTCATCACACCTCTCATGGCATGTCCTCAGCATTTTCAACCATGTCTGACACAGACAGACTCTGGGGAAATTTATTTTCTGAGAAGTAAATTTAAGAAGAGGGCTGAACAATAAATCAAGGTCCCAGAGAAAGTGCAGTGGGTTTGGATGGCGCCCAGGGAAGAAACCCACCTGGGGGGACAGCGGGCCAGTGGGAAAGAGGACGGGGAAGGGCAGCAGTCTTCCCTGTGGCAGTCTGCAGGCTTGCTTCTTCCCCTTGGCCTTCACATCTGTACTTCTGGGGTGCCTCAGGACGCTGGGCACAGGGTGGGCACTGAGCAGGCCCTCCACGGCTCCCATCCCTGCAGGACTGGCACCTGTAATATGGGACCATGGAACCTGAGGCTATGCCGTCGGTGGTCACCAAGCCACATTACTGGGCTGTCCTCTCCTGCTGAGCCTCCTCTCTCCTTGACCCCCTCCCTCTGACTCTCTCTTCCTGTGACCACCTGCTACTGACCCCATCTCCCTTGACACCCTCCCTCCTAATCCACCTGCACTCAGGTGTTAGTGAGTACTGCTGAGAAAGATAAGGTGTAGTTAGAGAGTGGTAGGAGAAGGGGTCTTTTTTAGAGAAGCATAGTGGGGAATGGTCTCCCTTTGGAAGTGGCATTGGAGCACAGACCTGGAGGAAGTTAAGCAGGATCTGCCGAGTGCTAGGGGAATAGCATTCTAGGCAGAGGGAATAGCGAGTATGGTGGCCATGAGGCAGAACCTTGGGGATTCCAAGGAAACAGAAGTAGGCCATTAGGGCTGGAAGGAAGGGAACAGGGGCAAGAAGAAGAACCATGGCAGGAGGGGCAGTCAGAGGTCAGAGAAGGCAGGGTCTTGCGGAAGTTTGGATGAGTTGATGTGAGCGGAGCATTTTGAATTTTGATAAGGGAGTGCTCTGATCTGGCTTTTTTTTTTTTTTTTTTTTTTAAATTAAGTATCTGGCTTCTGTTTTAAGGTTGCTCTGGTGGTTATACGGAAAAGGAGCATGGCTTTGGGGCTGACCAGACCTGAGTTCCAATACTGTTCCTCCTGGGCAACTCTCTTAACTTCTTTGAGATGCCCTTTCCTCGTTGGTGCCACAGGGAGACAGTAATGTCACCACTAGGGCTGTCATGACGATTAAATGAGATGGTCCCCTACAAGTGCCAGCATGAAGTGCATTCTCCCTGTAAACAGAGCCCCCTTCCCTGGACCTATTTTGCTTCCACAGGGGGAGGGGCAGAGGGGTGGCTTTGGGAGGTGCCTCGGATTTTAGGAACATTCAGGCTTTGATCCACGGACCAGAGAATCGGTTTTGTTCTGGGATACGATCTGCCTTGATCCCCTTGGTGTGGGTCAGCTTCTCAGCTGGATCACACCTTGGGGGGGGGGGGGTGAAATTCTCAGGTGAGCTGGAATTGGGCGGAGGGTCCTGTACGGCTGGTTCCTCCTGGGCCCAGGCTGGTTCCTCCTGGGCCCTCCTGGGCCCGTAACACCAGCCCATGAATCACTAAATCCACCCTCCCCTCCCCTCCCCGCTCCTCCTGCCCCAGGGGTGTGGTGACATTTACTTGAAGGAACACCTAGAGTTGGATTATCTCCAAACTGGGGCACAGCTGAAGGATCAGATTTCCTTAAGAGAGAAAGCTTTATGCATTTTCATGTGGAATACAGAAACACTCAAGACAAAAATTATCACCCCCGCCCCAAACATACTTAATACCAGGCTGAGCCTTAAACCTAGGGCTAATATTATCATTGACTTTTATTTTTTTTTTTGTAAAGATCTTATTTATTTGACACACAGAGAGACTGAGAGCAAGGGGAGCAGCAGGCAGTGAGACAGGGAGAAGCAGACACCCACTGAGCAGAGAGCCCGATGCGGGGCTCAGTCCCGGGACCCTGGGATCACGACCTGAGCTGAAGGCAGTCACTTAAACTGACTGCATCACCCAGGCGCCCCTACCATCGACTTTTAGACATAATAATTGAATGATCCATTTTATCTACATTCTGAATCGACTATGCAGATGCAAAGGATGAGTGTGTCTCCAGGGGAAACTGGTTTATGTGCAGTTTTTCAGAAATCGTAGGATCTGCTGTTTCAGAAGGAATATTAACAGTTTGGAGCATGAATCACCCCATAACAGGCTTGGCAGCATCCAGCCGTAATCAATTTACTCTTTCAAATAGCATTTATTGAGCACATAGCACAGGATAGGGCTTGTGCTGGACTCTGAGGATGTAATTCCTCAGGGAATTTACAGTCTAGGGAGGCTGTGCATATATATATGTGTGTGTGTATACATACATAAACTAATACATTGTAATAATTGCTAATTTGGGGGTATGTAGAAGTTTAGCAATTTCTGTGGCAAAATACTCACCACTTCTGTCTCTTTGGGTTATTCTTAGTTTTGGAAAGATCTTTCTTCTACCAAAGTAGAATCCTGTCCTACTAGTTTTTATTATTTACTGTAGATCAACCATATTGGATCCCACAGAGGAAGTCCTTCAGCATGTTGGCCCTTAAGGTTTTCGGGGTGGAGGCCTGGTTTCTTGAGTTTCCCAGCTAAACATCTGCTTTTCTCTGGGGGAGAGGGAGAAGGCCCTTTGTCATCTTGGGCTTGCTCCTCTGACCTTTTCCTAGTTGATAGGGTGCTTTTGAGGCCAGAGTGAGTATGGCTGGGTTATGTCCCTTCCCTCATCTGTTGTCCATGCAGCTTAAGATCCCACTGTTGATCACGGACACTCGCAAGTTGGTCTCAGAGCCAGCTAAGTGTGACCTTTCCATCTCATATTTGGCTGATTTTTTGGAATCTGATGTAAGACTCTATGTACCCAGCTGTCACCCAGCACCTTCCCCATGCCACTGAGCTTGATTTCAGCTGTACATTTGGATCAAGCTTCTCCCTTGTTTCTTTCTTCCATCTTGGGCCTGCCTTTAGCTCCCTGCCCCACAGTGCTATCTGGGGATTTTCTGATTGATTAAGGTCTGGGGAGGACACTGGGATGTTCTATTTTTACAAGGCCCCTAGATTGTTCTGATTGCAGTCAAGTTTGGTTAGCACTGATAAAAGCCATCGGGTATGTTGACAGGCTAAGGACAGAGCCCAGTGACCTGTCAGTGGGAATTTCCTTCGAGATTGACACTCATTCACTTATATGTGCCCTGGGGTGTCAACAGTCAAGTGATTTCTAATCCATCTACGTGTCATTGCATCAGACTGTTTATCTGCTTATTTTTGTAGACAGACTGTATCCTTCACTTTTTCTCTAATTAACCAGCCTAGGAACTTGGTCTTTTCTTACTGAACCCATACTAGGTCCTGGAGCACATCATCTTTTCACCCAGGAACTCAGACACCCTGTTAGTAAAGCAAGGACTAAGGCACGGCTTATCATTTCCCCCTTCTAGAAACGCTTTCTTCACTTGGCTGCTGAGATATCCCACATTCCCAGTTTTCCTGCCTCAGAGG
The DNA here is from genome assembly GCA_004023965.1 of Spilogale gracilis. Classification (NCBI taxonomy): domain Eukaryota; kingdom Metazoa; phylum Chordata; class Mammalia; order Carnivora; family Mephitidae; genus Spilogale; species Spilogale gracilis. The sequence goes on along the minus strand of PITA01008829.1, from coordinate 38,684 downwards.
CAGTGCTTTCTCATACTCTTTTGCCCCAGGCTTGGTCCTGAGACCTCTTCTCTGTCTTCACTCAGGTGATCTCATCCCAACTTGGGGCTTCAAACGCCCTCTGTTGCTGATGACTTCCAAATTCAGATCTTTGATTCAGACCTTTTCTCGAGACGTGTGTAACCAGTACCTTACCCAATATCTCCACTTAAATGTCCAGTGGCTTCTGAAAATCCAAAACAACACTCCTGATTCCCTCCTCAAACCTGTTCTTCCTGAACATAGTGAATGGCAACTCTCTCCTCTTACTTGCTCAGGTATTCTTGACATTCTCCTTCTTTTCTTCTTATACCACATTCAGTGCACTCTGCCTTGAGAAAACGTGGGGCACATCACTCTTCTCATCACCTCCAGTGTACAGCCTGATCTAAGCTGCTCCCACATCTTGCCTGCATCAGTGCAGAAACCTTCAGTTGTTTCCCTGGCCTCAACTCTTGTTCCCCTACTCCTACCCCAGGTATATCTCCACGAAGCAGCCAGAGGGATCCTTTTAAAATGTAAGAGAGAGTAGCTGTTATCAAAAAGATGAGAAATAGCAAATATTGGCGAGGATGTGGAGAAAAGGGAACTCTTGTGCCTTGGTGGTGGGAATGTAGATGGGTGCAACCACTGTGGAAAACAGTGCGGAGCTTGCTGAAAAAAATTAAACATAGAAATACTAGACCTCGACAATACCATTGACCTCGCAGTTCCACTGCAGGGTATTTGTCCAAGTAAAAAAACACGAATTCAGCAAAGATATATGCAACATGGTCATTGCAGCATTATTTACAGTATCAAGAATATGGAAACAATCCAAGTGTCCACTGACAGATGAAAGGATAAAGATGTGGTGTATGTATTACATAATGGAACATTACTCGACTGTACAAAAAGGATGAAATCTTACCATTTGTGACATGGATTGACTGAGAGAGTATTCTGCTAAGTGAAGTAAGTCAGAGAGGGGGGGGGGACGCCTGGATGGCTCAGTCATTTGAGCATCTGCCTTCGGCTCAGGTCATGATCCCAGGGTCCTGGGATCGAGCTCCACATCGGGCTCCCTGCTTGCCGGGGAATCTGCTGCTGCTTCTCCCTCTATAGCTCCCCTTGCTTGTGTGCTCTTTCTCTCTGTCATATAAATACATAAAATCTTTCAAAAAAAAGCCAGAAAGACAAATGACATATGATTTATATGTGGTATCTAAGAAAATAAAACAGACTCCTAGATACAGAGAAGAAACCAGTGATTTATAGGAGTAGGGGAATGAGTGAGATAGGTGAAGGGCAGTGAGAGACACAAACTTGCAGTTATAAGTCACAGGGATGAAAAGTACAGCATGGGGAATATGGTCAATGATATTGCAATAACTTTGTATGATGACAGATGGTAACTAGACTTTTTGGTGATGATTTTATAATGTATTATAAATGATGAATCCCTATGTTGTATACCTGAAACTTATACCATATTTAATGTCAACTATACCTAAAAAAGAAAATAAACAGATCTAATCATTTCTGTGCGCCAACCTTCCAGTGAGCTCAATGAGCTTATCGTCTCACTTCACCCCATGTATGTCGCCCCATTACTAACCTCACGTGCCACCTGTGCCCTTCCCTGCTGCTGTAGCCCCCACTGACCACAGTACTGCTTCTCCAGACTCAACTCCCCGGACCTGGGCCCTTTGTCCTTGCTCCTCCCCTACCTGGTCTGCTGTCCCCCAGAGCTCCACTTTGGCATTTTTCTTTACTTTCTGATCTCTGCTTAGATGTCATCTCCAACCACAGGCCTTGTCACCCCTGTCACCCCGCCCCCACCCTCTCTCCCGTGTTTTCCTCCTACTTGTTTCTATAGATGGAGCACTTCCACACCAGCAAGGGCATTGCTCTTGCGCCCCATTAAAAGAAGCAGCTCTGTCAGGGCAAAGCCCTTTGCTTCCTGCTACACTCCAGTACCTACGGCATCGGCACAGAGCTGGTGTTCAAAGAATATTGCTTCTAAAACAGTGAATGAGCAAACGAATGATGAAAGCATTCTCTTAAACCTTGGCGATTTTGTGGCCTGTGGCGTTCAGTTGGAGAGGTGTGGCGTTGCCTCAGATCTCTCATCGGCGGGCGGTATGGCCAGGCCCTCCAGCCTGGGAGCAAGCAGAACTACATGTGGCTCTGATGGCCGATTGATAGCGGACAACAACACAGCCTTAATTCACGGTGTCGGAAAAGAAGATGACCGTTTCTTTCTGGCATAAAAACGGGAATCAGTATATGATTGTCCTGTTTGGTGGGACAGCGAGGGGTGCCTTTCTGTCTCCATTTTGCCCACCACATATGCTGACACCTTAGTGTTCAGGTCGGGGCGAGAGGCAGAGTGCTCAGGCAGGTGCTACCCGCAGAGCCGGCGAGGGCCAAGGGGAGCCTGTGCTCTTCCCAGCAGGGAGAGCGTCCATCGCTGGCCAGGCCCCGTGCCTCCTCCTACCCCGAACCCAGCTGCCCACTGGCTGGGCCGAGGGTGCAGCCGGCCAGCTAGATAGGCCTGGACACCCCTTACGGGCAGGGGCCTGTCTCCTGCGCCCTTCTCTGCCCACTTCTGGCCGCGTGCTGCCTACGCTGCTGAGGCCGAGAAAACGTCTGTGAGCAAATGAGTGAGACCATGTGGAGGAGCTTAAATACCGTAAAGACAGCACAGGAAAAAATAGCTCTTCCTGGAGGGGTTTCGTTTTCACTTGCATGATCTGTGGATCCTTAGGGTTAAACTTTTAAGAGGATGACCTATTCTTTTGGAGGTGGGGAAACTGAGGCCCAGAGAGGTTACACTGGAAGTCTGGCCTCTCCCTGTAGGCCCTGCCCCAGCCCTCTTTTTGCTCCCTCGGGGAGCGGGCTAGGATGAAAATTGGTGGCCGTCCTGAGCCCACAGAGGAATGGGAATTAGAAGGGTCCTGGCCTGTACTGCTTTTCTCTGCAGCTTTCCTGGGGGTGGACAAGGAGGATTCTTTCTTGGGGGCTTTACCCTGACCATTGTCTTGCTGTGAGTCTCACTTCAGAACCTTCCAGTTGCTTCTTGTCATAGTCATTGACAAGATTGTTTTCTAAGATTCACCCTGGAAAAACTGCCCCGATTTTCCTGGGAAGGAAAGTCTGAGACCATGAGATTCAGTGATTCAGGCCATTCATAGTGGTGGCGTTCGAGTTTCCATAGCCAGAGGGAGGCTGTAGGTGGAGGGGATTCCCCAGATAACTGGGACAGAACGCTTCAGGCTTTGGCTTGGAAACTACTTTTAAGGAGCCGTCTCCGAAATGCTGAAAATCCTTCTTTGAAGATGGCATTTTGTTGCCTGAAATGAAATAAGTTTGTCTGTGTCTCTCTCTGTTATCCAAGTCATTCTCTCGAGTTTTCTATTGCAGCCAAAAATCTGAAAACCGAACAGTTCTTGCTCAGTATGTGCAAAGTTAGCATGGAGCTGATGTGTTGTAACCAGTAGGTCCAACAAACATGTGAGATGTATCAAAAACCTGTTTCTTTTTGTGTGTCTGTGTAAACTTTTTTCAGAGGGATTTCTCAGGAATGAAAATTGAGGTGGGTCAAAAATTCCGTGACTTTGTTGTTCACTCTCAGATGCCATAGTCCTGCTCTCGTTCTGAGGCACAAGTCCAGGCCCGGATGAGTTGGATGATAGTCAAAACTCCAACCCTGACTTTGTGTTCCAATGTTCTCCCTCACCCAGCTCCATCTGCCCTGGGCCCCTGAAGATGGGAGCAGGGCGAGGCCCTCGCCCCCTGCTTCCTCCTGCCGCCCATCCTCCCTCACCAGACGTTCCTCTGCCCACTTCCTGTCAGAACTGAAGTGTAGCTGAAGTGCCGGTGAGGCTGTGCTCTTGGGACCTGCAGACAGTGGACGGGAGGATATCTGGGTCTTTTTGAGGCTTCCCTGCCGGGTCCCTCTATCTGGTGGTTCCCTTGAGTTTGGTGTCTCTCTCTACTCTAGGTGGCTGCCTAGTTCCCCAGGTCAGACCTGGCCATCTTCCTCAGCCTGTACCACCTCTGCCTCTCTGCCTTCTGAGGTTTCCTGTTCTCACCCCCAGCTGCCTCTCCCTGGACATACTCATTGGGGGGGTGAGAACAGCCCTTGCCCCTGTGTCTCAGAGCTCCCCCAGTAGGCCCCTTGAAACTCCTCACCACGTTTAAGGTAAAGGCAAGCTGTGGGGAAGTGTTGCACAGCACAGCAACCACTTTCTCTGGAGAAAGGAAATTCTTTCATTCCCTTCTCCCCTAAGCCACTTCGTATCCACTTGATTTTCCTGAGGTGTGCGGGGGAGAGAAGTGCTTCTTGGCCTGGGGGTGGGGCGGTGGGGTTTTCAGATAGTGATCAGGGAAGTCCAGGGCCAAAAACATCATTCTAACATGTTATATATTTTACAATTTTATTTTTTTAAAATATTTTATTTATATATTTGACAGAGAGAAACAGCCAGAGAGGGATCACAGCAGGGGGAGTGAGAGAGGGAGAAGCAGGCTTCCTGCCGAGCAGGGAGCCCAATGCGAGGCTCGATCCCAGAGTCCCGAGTCCAGGGTCATGACCTGAGCCGAAGACAGACACCTAACGACTGCCCCCATATCTTACAGTTTTAGACACGGACGTATAAAGAATCTTCGTGCCCACTGCTGCTTCCTGTTTTCAGACAGTAGAGAATCATGGGGGCTAGGTGGGCATTAGACTACTCTGGGGTCAGCTGGCCTGAGCTTAGAACCCTGCTATGTCACTTTCTCACCCTGGTGAGCTGTCAGGTTGTCCCATCTCTGAGTCTGTTTCCTGCCATGGACGGCGGTCCTGCCCAGTAGGCTTATGTGAGGGTGAATTAATCTAGGTAGCCTAGTGCTAGGCATCGCGTGTGCTTAGTAGTGTAGCCCATGTGTCCCTTCTCTAGCCTACCTGAATCACCCCAGAGCCGACCAGCTGCTTCCCAATTCCCAGCTGCTGCACAGGTTGTGAGCTTTCTGAGTCCAGGGATGACCAGGTCCTTCCTCTGCTTAGCCTCACATTCAAAGCCAGCTCTATCCCGCCCACCCGTTAGCCTGCTCTCGCTGCTCCTCCGTGACCCTCACACAGACTCAGTGAGCCAGATCCGACAACACTCTGTCTCTGCACTTGCTCACATCACCTTCCCCCCTTTCCCCTGTGCTCCCACAGCACCCACGCCGCTGCCGCCCAGCACCGTGCTTACCTGTCTGCCCACTAGACTGGCTCCTGGGAGTGTCACTGTGCCTTCACTCCAGATACCCATGACACATGCACTGCCTGTTGGCTTTCCAGTGATCCTGAGTTTGCTCAGTAACTGAGTGACTCCTATCTCTGGGGCCCTAGAGTACAGGGATCACTGGCTACTAGGCTGTTTGCCTTTCTTTTTTTTCCCCTTCTTCACTTTGGTTTGGGCAGGGAGTGGTGGTGGTGCGCGGTGATCAGAGCCTCTGCTACGTATTTGGGTTTAAACATACTTCCGACTGTTCCTGGGTATGTATTCCATTGTCAGAACACGCATGTGAAAGCCTCTGGGGAGTGGCCTGGGAACAGGCTGGATTTCTGAAAAGTGACACTTCTGCCTGTGGCTTTGTTTCCCTGTTCAGAGAGGCAGTCCCACAGTCCGGGATGGTGTTTCTGGACTGGAAGTGGCACCAGGGGTGGGACTTGGCGCAGCTGGTCACCCACCAACTTCTTGATTGCAGGATTTTATGGAGGCCTGAAAGATGACTGTCTCTTCTCCTCTTCCTCTCCCCAAAGCAGGTCACGGCCTTTTTTAAAAAAAGATTTTATTTATTTATTTTGAGAGGGAGTAAGAGAGTGAGCACCTGTGAGAGAGCAGGGGGTGGGGGAGGAGGCCCAGGGAGAGAGAGGATCTCCAGCCAACTCCGTGCTGAGCACAGAGCCCTGTCAGTCTTGAGCTCATGACCCTGAGCTTGTGACCTGAGCCCGAAATCAAGAGTCAGATGCTCAACTGGCTGAGCCGGTCAGTGCCCCATGATCATGACCATTTTTAAGCTATAAGATGGAATTACTTAAATCTCACCGATGACTTTTTTTTTAATTTTTTTTAAAGATTTTATTTATTCAACAGAGAGAAACACAGCCAGAGAGAGAACACAAGCAACAGGAGTGAGAGAGGGAGAAGCAGGCAGCCCGATGTGGGGCTTGATCCCGGGTCTCCGGGATCATGACCTGAGCCAAAGGCAGAGGCTTAACCACTGAGCCACCCAGGGGCCCCTCACTGATGACGGTTTTTGACAAAAACTAGGAGACAACATGTCTTTTAGGCAGCTGGCCTTCCTTTATCCCTGTGTCTCTTCTCCAGGCCCTGAGTCCTGCTGCCTCTGCACCTGTACACTCCCCCGCCCCCCGTGCGCTCACGTCCCAGTGAGCTCTTGATTCTTCACCTTTCTTTCTTTCTTTCTTTCTTTCTTTCTTTCTTTCTTTCTTTCTTTCTTTCTTTCCTTCCTTCCTTCCTTCCTTCCTTCCTTCCTTCCTTCCTTCCTTCCTTCCTTTCTTTCTTTCTTTCTTTCTTTTAAAGATTTTATTTATTTGACACAGAGAAACACAGCCAGAGAGGGAACACAAGTAGGGGGAGTGAGAGGGAGAAGCAGGCTTCCCGCGGAGCAGGGAGCCCTATCCCGGGTCTCCGGGATCATGACCTGAGCCGAAGGCAGTCGCTTAACCAACTGAGCCACCCAGGCGCCCCTCTTTTTTGTTTTTTTTTAAATATTTTATTTATTTGACAGAGAGAAACACAGCCAGAGAGGGAACACAGCAGGGGGAGTGAGAGGGGGAGAAGCAGGCTTCCTGCCGAACAGGGAGCCCGATGTGGGACTCGATCCCAGGTCTCCGGGATCATGACCCGAGCTGAAGGCAGTCGCCCAACCAACTGAGCCACCCAGGCTCCCCGATTCTTCACCTTTCAAGTCCTCTCTCTCGACTCTGCCACAGTTCTTAGGCAAATGGATGTTTTCCGGTTTGCAGAGTGGCCTTGCTTTGTAATGTTCTTTGGGGATCTCTGATGAGTGTTGGAAGAGCAGGTCCGTTGCAGCGTCGTCTAACTGCAGAGAGGTCTTCCTGTTGAAAGCTGCATCTTCAGCTCTCCAGGACCCCACCCCCTCACTCCCCAGGAGCTCATTTTCTTTAGAATGTCTTATCTTGTCATCCTTTCTCAAATAGGAAAACTGTTCTCTTTTTATTCTAGGGAAGCTGCTGTCATTTCCACCCCAGTAGGGTCTGGTTTTGGGGAGGGGGGTGAATCAGGACCCAGTCCCATAAATCTCAGAGGGGTCCATCTGGCCTGGCTGTGGGTGCTCATTCCATATGCCTGTCTCTCTGTTTCTCATCCAGCATTTGGAAGGAATGTGCTTGTATATGCCAAAGCAGAAGAGTCCCAGACCTTAGGGGCTTATTAATGCTATTTTTGCATTTCTTTTCTGTGTGGGTTGAGCGAGAAGAAACTGAAGCTTGCCAGGTGGCATGCAGAGGACTCTCTGAGCTGGTGGTGGAAAAAAACCACAGACACTCCTGAGGTTTATTGGTTTGAAACCCTTCTGGAGCTCCATTTGTCTTTTCATTTCTGTGCATGTGTAGAACTCTTTTCCAAGAAGAACCAGTTCTACGCAGAAGTGTTCCTTTATTGCAGAAGTATGGGTGAGAAGCTGTTTTAATTTCAGAGATAGTCAAATGAATGAGGTGCTGAGGAGAAAGAGGTCAGAGGGAAGGTGGCCAGTTTCTCACATTCTTGTCAAGACATACAATGTTCATCAAACCACTGGATAACAAGATCCCACAGGGAGGAGGACATTGTTAAGTCTCTGGAAGTTCACTCAGGGGTGGTGAAGCTTCGATGACCAGCCCACCCGGTGGGCTTCTTGGCAGCAGAGGCCTGCTTCCCCTGTTGGGGGTGCCACCATCTTGGCAGCATGGCTGCTGACTGTTCAGTGGGCTCACCACTGTTGACTCACTTCTCACTGCTCTTTTCTCCAGTGCATCACTTATGTATACTCTCAGCTTCTGCCCACTTAGGGCTTTTGCCTACTCGTGGCTTTTGCTTACTCATGGCTTCTCTCTTCTGCCTTTATGTGGAGTGTCTTTAGGTGACTTTCTGTTCCCCAACAAAGAAGATCTGACTGGCAGGTCATTACTTCTACCTCCGTTAGGCACGATCATCAGATGTGGTTATGGCTTTCCTTAAAAGGTTCAGGCAGAACAAGTACTAGAGCAAGATCGATTCCTCTCTAGTGCAGTTCGGTTAGATGCCCTCCTGTGTGCTTCAGTAGCACCTGCTGTCTTCTTCTTGGTCCAGTGGGGTAGTGATGATAATGAGGATGGGGATAAATTTTTGCTCAATTCTTATTTTGCACCAAGTGCTTAGCATAGTGTTTGGATTTACTTGAATTACTTCCTTCATCCTTATGATGTGGGCTACCATTTCCCTGGTGTGGAAATTGAGACTTAGGCAGGTTTGGTAACTTGCCCCAAATCACACAGGTAGTAGGTCACAGAACTGGGATTCGGGTCGAGATACCTGTATTATCATGACCTGACTCTTTGCCCCGCACCTAGCACTGCCCAGGCTACCCTCTTTCTGTGTTTGAGGATTCCAGGGGAAAGTGCAGGCGAGCCCGGTGGGCTTGAGTACAGTGCAGGATGAAAGCTTCCTGCCAGCTTCCTGCCACACTCGAGGGCAGCGTTGTCCAAGTGACTGGACTGTCAGAGTCTCCACTATGGACGCACACCGATACATTTTTTGTTTGTTGGTCCTCTAACCTGTGTGATACTGCTTCAGACATGTTCCATGAGCATGTCTTACTTCTTTTTAGACACATATGGGTCTCTCTGCCAAGTTTTGAGAGATACTACCTAGTCCCTAGTAGGTAATGGAAATGTCTTATTTTCACTAGAGGACCATCTCTTAAAGGCTCTGGATTGATATGCCAAGATATGCTGGCTGTCCAAAAGCCAATCGGTGCAATGCTGATTTGCTGAATATATTTGTTGCTTTTCAACTTAAAAAAAAAAAACAACTTTATTTATTTGACAAAGAGAAACACAGCGAGGGAGGGAACACAAGCAGGAAGAGTGAGAGAGAGAGAAGCAGGCTTCCCGCCGAGCAGGGAGTCCATTGCGGGGCTCGATCCCGGGTCTCCAGGTTCATGATCTGAGCCGAAGGCAGACACTTAACTATTAAGCCCACCAGGCACTCCGTGTTTTTCAACTTTTTAATTGGCTGGTCTTCATTTTATCTTTGGAGCAGCCCTTTACGTTATGGTCTGTGTGTTTCTGCCTCTGCTGCAGCACGGGAGTTGCTGGCTGAGGAGCCTCGGACTGAAGATACAGGAGTACAGAGCATGACTGTGAAGGACTCTTACATGTTAACAAAGAACATCTGTGTAGCAAATCCCCTTGTATTCCTGAGTCTGTAGCACTTGAATATATTTTTCTTGTGACCTGCACTCTTGGTCTCTGGCTTTCCTCTGACTGTTTCTCTTCTGCTGCTGCTCAGAATACCATTTTCATGTCAGCCCAACAAAACGGATAAGGGAAGCAGTGCACCTGGTGACTTGCTCAGCTTCTCCTGCGTTTATCTTCATTCCAATTACATGCAGCTTCGTAGGGTGATATTTTCTGACTTCCTGCACAGCGTCCAGTACCCTTAACAGTTTGAGCTCCCTGGGCTCTTGTCTGCAGGATCCTTGGAGGAGAAGTACAAGCACTTACTCATGGGATGCAGATACTAAGCTCTGTGTGTGTTTCTTGCTTAAGTAGCAGTTCTGGGTACAGAGGAGAGTAGCCAAGTGCCATTCTGTATTTTTTTTCCCCAACAAGTTTGAGTTCTAAAAAGTTGCTATTTAAGCCCAAGGACCGAACAGTCCACATTTACATGGAAAATTGGAGCTTAAATCATGTATTATTTGTCAGCGACGGAGACAAAGCACCTAAGAGTTCCATCCAGAACTCATTTCATTAAGGATGCTGAGTTGATAGCGAGTCAGCAAGAAGGAAGACTTTAGCTGGGCTTAATGGCTCCACTGACTGGAATATCAGCCTGCCGAGTAAAGGGGTCATTTTAAGTCCAACACTTAACCTCTGCCCTTTTTCTGCTCCCTCTTGCACCCCCAGAACTTTTTTCCAACATAAAGTGTGAACTTCCGGTGTTGGTTTGTGTGTGTGTGTGTGTGTGTGAGTGTGTGTGTGTGTGAGAGAGAGAGAGAGAGAGAGAGAGAGAGAGTTATGCCCCTGTGTATATGCTCACATACAGCACTAAAGGCCTACTTTTTCCGAAGCTGTTGTCAGGCTCTGAGGACTCAAAAGCAAACAGAGACCCAGACAGAACTGCCTTGTGCAGTCGAAGGGCAGTGTACTCTAAGGATTTTTGGAGTGATCTGCACAACTCCCGTCAGGTCAGGGATTATAACGCCGACAGGATTCTCCCTCCCTGCTGTCATTCTTTGCTTCTTCCTAAACCTGGCTTTCTAGTTCTCGCTCAACTCCTCATGGTGAAAAAACATAATGACCTCTTCTTCCTGAGGGCCAGGACTGCTTCCTCCAGCAGCCTGCAGGGGTCCAGGAGCAGCCCGATGTGGCCTCTGGAGGCCGCCCTGCAGAGGTGGCAGGCCGGTGATCAGGCCCAGCGCCTGGGGGAGCTGGAGCCCGCGGTTCCGCTGGCCATGCTGAGGTCGGTGGACCTGGAGGGCCTTCGGGGTGAGGGGGCACTGGCCGAGAGCAGCGACCGTGTGGAGAACAGCCCTCAGTTGGCTCCTGCAGGACATGCTGGCCACGGTGGGCACCCTGGGGGAGAACGAGGCCAACTGCTACTGAGGCAGCCCAGGGACACCGTGCCCAGGCCCCCGTCCCCTTTGCCTTGGGAGCCTGTTGTCCTGAGAGCTTTGGCCGGCCTGGCGGCGCGAGGGACCTTTTGGGAAGACCAGGACTAGGTGGGACCAACGAGGTTGACGAATACGCCTTGATGTATGATGAAGGAAGTGGCTTAATTTTTGCTCAAAATAAATGGCGTTTGCCCCTCCCCCAATAATAATAATAATAATAATAATAATAATAATAATAATAATGTGGCTGCTGATTTGAGCCTTTTATAACTTCAGCCAGCAGGGGGAGATGGCGGTTCTAAAACCCTGGTGTCCGAGGAAGGCCATTCAGACTTCTCAGCTGCCATGAGGGCAATGGGGTTGTGTGAGAATTGGCAGCTCTCAGGGCGCATGGGGTGCATTTGGGGGAGAGGAAGCCTTACAAGATGGGGAAGGCGCTCTTCCCCAAAGAGGGTGGTGCGCACAGGTTCCCAGAACCCTAGGTGTCTGCTGGTGTTGTTCCTGTGCATTCCTGAGGATTTACCAGGGATCAGAACACATCTATTTTAAATCCCTCGGCAGACTGAACTGTAATCTTAGAGCCTGCATTTTTTTTCTTCCGGCTTCTTGTCAACCACAAGCTTTAATGATAATTATTCTTCAGCAGGCATATTCTAGCACTTCTTACTCATTTGTCAAATTGAGCTTAACAAAATCAAAAAGTCCAAAAGGAAGACCCCATCGCTAAGACAACAGAAGGCTGAACTGTCAGCTCCCCATCATTTTTGTAATCCAGAATCTTGCTGCCAGGGCTACGTTCAGCTCCGCCGCAGTCTCTCTGTGTGGTCGGAAGCAGCAAGACTGCTTTTCAGGGGCTCTTGGCAAACATGGCGCGTGCAGGTCAAGGCGTGCAGTCTTTTGTTCATCTCCACCTAGGTGAGTCACCCTAATCCCGAGGAAAAGGTAAAAACGTGGGGTTTGAAGATTTGAGTTCGTTTTCAACTGATAACAACCTGGGTATATTCTGAATCCATTACAAATAAGTTCTCGGTCGTCTTTTTCAGGATTTGCAGAATATTATTTCCCCCAAGCACTCAGTATTTGTCTCCAGCCCTGCCTTTTGCCCAAGTTTAGGATTAACGGTAGAATCTGCAGGCCAGATGGGCCCCCAGATGATTGTGGTTTCCATGGAAACAGTTGGAGGCCCCTCAATTATAGCTGCCCCTGTAGGCTGGACAGAGTAAAAGTATGAAAATAAGTTTGTCTGTGAAGCCAAATACTCATCCTCCAAATTAAACCCAGAGAGGACAGATGATCCAGGAATCTACTGACAGTTGTTAAAAGATGTTGTCAGAGAAAGAGAGAGAGAGGGAAAGAGAACACAAGCAGTGTGAATGGCAGGCAGAGGAAGAAGCAGGCTCCCCACTGAGCAAAGATCCTGATTCGGGACTTGATCCCAAGACCATGGGATCCTGACCTGAGCCGAAGGCACGCACTTAACCAACTGAGCCACCCAGGCATCCCAGAGGTTGTATTTTTTTTGTACCCTTTTGGCTTGTAGCTGTGTTTGAGACCCAGGTGTGCATGTTGATTGCCTGACTTGCTTTGCCAGAGTTGTCCAGATAATTGTCTCTTTTATCCATGACCTCTTTGTGTCCACAGCTCATGGAAGGCCGGGAACAATCTGATCTTTGCTCAGACTTGAGTGTGAGTCACAAAAAGCCCATTAAAAGTGGGTGGAATCAGAGAATGGTCTTAAAGTTGGAGAGAACCTAAAGGTCATTAAGTCCCAATATCCCATCCAATTTGGAAATCCCTCCTACCACACAAGTGACAGAGGCTCATGGCTTTGGCTCTCCCGTGAGGGGGCACTTCTCTGATCCATTGCCAGAGACGTGCTGTTATCGGAAAGGCCTCTTTGTGATGGAGCCTACATCTCTTCCCATCACTTCCCCTTCTGCTGCCTCATTTGTATGCCAAAGAAATGGAGTCTCCTTCTCTCATAATTAAGTTAACTTCTTATGTTTTAACAGTGTTATCGTGTACCCTCCAATGTCATCTTTCCCTGTGACTGAGCAGGTCCAAAACATTAAGACTTTAAGCATTAACACTTGTGTTCACAGGCATTCTAGGGGGAGGTTGATTTCCTTCCAACACTGGACCCTCATCAGTTTTGCCTGGATTTTGTGTGACTTCTCTGCCAGTTTTTCCTGGTATCGTCTGTGTAGGTAGAAAATTGGTAACCGTATTTCTGTGTTGCCCCCCACACCTCCCCAGAGTATTCATAATTTGGAGCTTGGAAATCGAAGAAACCCGAGACTGGATCAAATCATGGGTCCAAGCTGTCTCACAGAGGGTGTGGTTGCATTTGTGACGTCACCTCAGAAGTTTGTGAATACACCCTGCATTCCTGACTGCTTTCCTCATCTCTCAACCCTTCATCTGTGACTTTATTTAAACCTTTGGCCTTTCCTGTAGGGTTTAAATTGTACATTTTAAGAGTTCTTTATTTCTTATGTGTGTTCTGTTCTTAATATCCTATTACTGCTTTTAAGTTAATACCGCCACCCACTCCCCATCCCTCAGAAGAAACAAAAACCCAACAAACAAAAGATATTTGTGTCTGGATGATCCTACAACCTTAAAATGGATTAAAACTTAAAACCCCTAAACTCCAGTGTTGATCCATGCTGACTGGAACTGCTGGGAAGCAGTTGGTGGGGAAGAACACGAAATAGACCTTCTCTTCTGGTTCCCCCTTCCCCCAAAAATCAATACATAGTTGTGTGACTTCTGGCAAGTCACTCAGCCTCTCTGGGTTCCATTTTCCTAAAAGTAAAAAATCAGATAAATACTTTCTGTTCTTTCAGATTGTTGGGAGTGTTTTAAAACAAATGATTTAAGACTTCACAGCAAGCTATGCCATGATACTCTGCGATGTTTTGAGAGTTCAAAACTAGTTAAAGATAAGAAAATAAAATATTGATGACATTGAGTATTTAAGACTTTCCTGTCTCACAGTTTCAAAGTAATAGTGGCCCATCTCTATAGGAATGAATAGCAAATATGCACCTTGCATTTTAGAGAATCAAAAATCTCATAATTTCTAACATAAGTTCTGGGTGGTATTTGACATGATATCACAGTTGAGAGAGAAATTATTTTTGTTAAAAAAAAATAGCATGTTCATAGAGAAGTGAAAGCACTCTGGGTTCCTATGGCAAGAGAATAAAAGGGTGGGAAGCCAGGGAGTGACTTGGGATTTGTGAATCATTTAAATCTCAGTTCTTTAAAAAAAAAAAAAAAAAAAAAAAGGTAAGAAAATACCCCTAATAAGTCAACGTGAGACAGTTGTCAGCACAAACCACCCAAGTGGGCTTTGAGGGTCTGAGCCTGATAGGGGCTCCCATGAAGCTCAGGGGTGGATCCCGAGGCATGCTTTTCCCTGGAAAACTTCAGGGGCTTGTGGCTGGAACTGGCCATTGCATAGCCTACAGCATCTAGCTCTGTCCTTGTTCCTTAAGAAATGCCACAGGCTTGAAGCAAGCACTTGTCTGACGCCTGCCTGCCCTGGGCCACTGAAAGGTGCCTGCGCTTCCCTGGGTGTTGGGAAGTGTGTTTTTCTTGCACACAGTTTTTTACTCATGGCCACTTTTATTTGGGACATAGAAAACAAAGGTAAGGTCCACATCTTCTCCATGTGGGGCCTGATAACAATTTCGGGTCAATATGAACCCATCTAGACCTTGGAAAGAAAGTTGGTTTTTCTGGTGGTTCTTTAAATTAATTAATGAATTAATTTGCAGTGTTTCTTGAATATCAGTCACACCTAATAATTACATTACCTTGGAAGCTTTTCTTTGAAAGGAGGAAAAGGCAACTGTGATATTTCCATGTTGGAAAACTGCCCCTGCAGCCTGGTGACCCATTGTGCTTGCTTCTCTGTCCCCAGGGAGTTCTCTCCAACATCTCTTCCATCACCGATCTTGGCGGCTTTGACCCAGTTTGGCTCTTCCTCGTGGTGGGAGGAGTGATGTTCATTTTGGGATTTGCAGGGTGCATTGGAGCACTACGGGAAAACACGTTTCTTCTCAAGTTCGTGAGTATCACGTTCTGCCTGCAAGCCAAGGCCCAGGCTCCTATCCTCCTATAGGAGGACCCCCTGTCTCTAGGCAAGGTGGCTCTTCCAAAGGCCCAGTAAAAATACGGCCCGGCTAACGCTTTCCTTTCAGAACTCTGTAGATCACCCTCCACCTGCCCCTCCATGGTTCCTTAATAATGTAAGTACCACCCCCAACTTGTGCGATCCGTGGCGATTTTGTACGGATGTATCAGGACTTTTCATTCCAGTCCCCCAGATGCCTTTAGATTAAAGTGAGTGTACATGTAGGTTTCTATTTTTAGGTGTTTTTCCCCCTCCTCTTTTAAGCATCTAGCCAGCAGGGAGCTGTTCATACAGTTGGTTTAGAAAAACCAGGGGCGCCTCGGTGGCTCAGCTGTTAAGCATCTGGCTTCCCTGGAGTCCTGGGATTGAGCCCTACATTGGGCTCCCTGCTTGGTGGGAAGCCTGCTTCTCTTTCTCTCACTCCCCCTGCTTGTGTTTACCCTCTAGTTGTGTTTCTCTCTGTCAAATAAATAAATAAAATCTTAAAATAAAATAAAAAAAAAAAGAAAAACCAGACCTAAGCCCAGTGACTGGGACCTGTTCAGATGAAATCTGTTAAGTAAAAGATTTCGGGAACACGGAAAACCAGTGAGAGGCACATCTTCCTTCCTGTCTACCAGTCTAGGGTTCTCCTTTGTAGGGTCAGTGTGATTTTTAGATCCCTTGCAGGAAGTTTGGTGTGATCATGGTTAGCATGAACATTTTTGGAGAGGGAGTTTTACCAGGGGCAGAAAAGTAATAAAAGGCAAGAATGAGAAGTGGAAGGCCTTTTTTTGGCCTGTGCTTCCATGTGCGTATCTGAAACAGGCTTAGTAAGTGTAGCCGACCGTCAGCTGAATATGCCAGTCAGTCTGGTACGGTGGCGGGCATCTGGGTCGATGTTCTCTGTACGGCAGTGTCCACTCTTCTTTCCAAAAACAGAGAACGGGTGGAGGAAAAAATCCACCTTACTGTGGTGAAGAAAGATGGTGGGATTTTTGGATGACAGTGTTAGTACTGTACCACTTGTTCCTAGAGTCTTGCTCAATGTCCAGGGACATTTTCATTTAAAACCAGAGCACGTAAAAAAAATAAATAAATAAAACCAGAGCATGTGCTAGCACCAGTCCCCAAGGCCACGTGGGGACTTCTCTTCCCCAGCATTTCTGCCACATCATCCTCTGGCATTTTTCTTGAATACCCCTGAAGCGCGAGGACTCTCCATACCCCGGCCAGGACAGCCCCTTCGAATTGGGGCCGCCTTGGCACAGATGAGGTTTTGGTGAATTTAACTTGAAGGATATGTTTAACCTGTAAGTGTACGTGACTCTGTTGTTGGGGAAACTGAGGCACACTGGTGCTCCCTACAGTTGAATGAGCAGCTCATTTTCTGTCCCGTATACAAGTGCCTATGGTGGGAGCAGCTGGTTTCCCAACATTCCATTCACCTTATGCTTTATCTCCCAGTTCCCCCTTTGAAAACACACACACACACACACACACACACACACACACACACACACACACACACACACAGAGTTAGGTTGTTGTCAACCTAATGAAAAACCTGTGGAGTCCCCAGGAGAGCTTTGTCCCTGATCCTCACCTGCCAACCTGCCAGTCTTCCTTGGCACAGGATCCTGCTAAATGTGTGAGCTCGGCTCACCTCCCCTTTTCTAGAGGCAGTACTTAACCATTTGCCACTGTTTCATCAGTTTCAGCCTCCATGCCCCCACATATGGGATCCCCTATAATGTGATTTACTTGAACATAGTTCAGTGTATAAGAGTAGTCCCTTTGATATAATTTATTGTGTTTGTAGTTGAAGGTACAAGAGTTAAGAGGCAGAAATCGATCCATTTCTCTAAAATCAGCACACCCCCCCCTTTTTTTTTTTAAGATTTTATTTATTTGACAGAGAAACACAGAGAGGGAACACAAGCAGGGGGAGTGAGAGAGGGAGAAGCAGGCTTCCCACCGAGCAGGGAGCCTGATGTGGGGCTCAATCCCAGGTTTCCGGGATCATGACCTAAGCGGAAGGCAGTCGCTTAACCAACTGAGCCACCAAGGCGCCCCTAAAATCAGCACCTTAATTTACTAAGTCCGATATTGGAAAGGAAGAAAATTGCATTGTTTCTTGGCTTTTGAAAATCACAGATTATTTTATTTTATTTTATTTTATTTTATTTTATTTTATTTTATTTTATTTTTTTAAAGATTTTATTTATTTATTTGACAGAAACACAGTGAGAGAGGGAACACAAGCAGGGGGAGCGAGAGAGGGAGAAGCAGGCTTCCCACTGAGCAGGGAGCCCGATGTGGGGCTTGATCCCGGGTCTCCGGGATCATGACCTGAGCTGAAGGCAGTCGCTTAACCAACTGAGCCACCCAGGCTCCCCCGCAGATAATTTTTAAATGGCTTCTCTGTTTAGTACAAACACTAAAAACTGGCCCAGAATATTCTTTGAGCATGAGCTATGAAATAAGTAGGCAGCAAATGTCAATATGCCTTTAAGAGCCCCAGAAATCTGATGCTTCAAGGCTGGAGATTTGCTGCAGGGAAAATCTGGTAGCTAAGATAATGGGAAATGGAAATGGAGCTTCCTGGTCGCCTGAGGCCCTAAGATGAAGCCTGCGAGTCAGTTTCTGCACCTTTGGAAATGGGGGAAGTGAGGTCCCAGGGCCAGGGCATAGAGGTTTCTGCTAAATATTTGATAAGAGTAGATCAGGTTTTTGATCTACTAATTAATTATTCGATAGATCAGTTTTTGATCTATATATCATGTAGCATTAAGACAAAAAACTTCATCAGGGTAACCGGAAAATGAATTTGCCTAACTTCTGTGGTGGTGAGAACAAAAATCGAGTTAACTTCGTGCATCACTTTCTGGGCGTGGTTTGTGTGTGTACATGCATGTGAGCTAGCTAGGACTTTTCTCACTTGTGTAGCATGATAACGTTTGTGTTTCTGTATCTACTAAAGGGAGGGGAGTTGTTTTACACTAGGGGGTAGGCATTTAGCAAAAGTGATCATTTTTTTCCCCTGTCCTTTTTTCTAGATTGAGGAAATACTACTTTGAGATTTTTGGTACCACTGATGATAGTTTAGATCCTCTTTCTACTGAATTCATCAAGGGCAGATAACCAGGAGGCGGTCTATGGAACCCGAAGGGCTGAGCTCTAGAGGGTCTAAAATTAGAGCCCAGACCTTGGAGTCGTAGACTTTGCCAGGCACTTGCTTCTTTCTTCCACCCCTCCCCTCATGCCCACCCTCCCAGAATGGCACTTGGATCGGGGCTAAACACTCAGACATTTGGCCCTCTGATGTGAGATGGCCCCGCCCCCCTGCCCTCTCCCATCCCTATCCCCACCCCCACAGCACCTAAGCCTGGGGGGGCGGTCTTTGGAGGCAGGGTTATGTCTTACCCATCCTTGCTGCTGCAAAGCCCGGCAAATCCAGGACCTGATATAGTATGGGTCCTTCAGATGTTTGCTGGAGGAATTAACATCTTCTGTCTTTTTCTTATTTTAGTAACTGTAGCTTCCTTTGCACCAGTCCAGCACATTTCTCTCTCGGTTGGCTGCTGGATATCTTGCTTGCTGAGCAGAGAAGCAGGGGATAGCTTTACTCACCACCACCCCCCACCACTCCTGTCCTGTAGCCTCCATGGGCTCTGCAGGGCAGCTCAGCGCCCCCCTTTCTGTCCTTGTCACCAGAAGCTTGCCTGGTCCTTCAAGCCTCATTTCTCATAATCTGTTTCAGCAAAAAAGTTAGGAAAGAGTAAGGGTGTGGGGGCGATAGGAAGTGGAAAGAACCGCGGGTGTGAACAGTACGTTGGTATGAGTGAGATGGGGCTCTTCTGAGTGTTGGAGGTGAAAGGGAAATTTCTCCAAGTGTATGGGCAGTTACCACATCACCTTCCTGTGTAAATTCTTGTTGGCCACATCAGCCAGAAATCTGCCTTCAGCTGCAGGTTGATGTTACTTAAAATCTTCCAGGACTGGTATTTACAAAGAGGGTGAACATAGCTAGTGTTCCTAAGAAAAGTTTCAACCCAGTTTTCATGATGGGAAGTGACGTTTGTGTCCTAGTCACGCCCCCCCCCCCACAAACCCATAAGCTTCCTCTCTGACCTCGTTATCTAAGATGAACACATCTGCTATTTTACCCCATAAAGTAGGTGCAAAGGGGATTTAAAGTAGTGTCTAAATCTGAAAAAAAGGAATGGATTGCATACAGAATCAAGGCCATAGTAACAAATGAGAGTTGGTCTTCAAATACTGGGATAGTTCATCTTTCACCAGGATGAGAGCTTCCTAGCGGTGGGGGCGGGTCCTTGTTCAAGAGTCCCTGGTGGATGAAGCTGGAGAAACTCATTAGGCCTTAATGTAGGTCTAATGAGAAATGCCTCTTACAGTGTTTGCTTATAGGCTTTGTTGTTTAATTACCAGTGGACCACCAGAGCCCCTAAAATGTGATTATGAATGGTTTTTAAAAATCCTTTCTTGGAGTGTAATATTCTATTAATGAATCTTAAGAAACTGAAGAGAACCCATGCAACAACGCAGTGTAATTACACACCTTTTTGAAGGGACCATTTAACTATATATGATCAGAATGGCCCTTTTAACTGTTCTCTCTGTGTCTTTTGTCTTAGTTTTCTGTGTTCCTGGGAATTATTTTCTTCCTGGAGCTCACTGCTGGGGTGCTGGCGTTCGTTTTCAAAGACTGGATCAAAGACCAGCTGTATTTCTTTATAAACAACAACATCAGAGCATACAGAGATGACATTGATTTGCAGAACCTCATAGACTTCACGCAGGAATATGTAAGTTTAAATTTGGTTCATTTTTAAGTTGAAAGCCTTCTTGAGGAATGAACGTTACTCCTGGCTTCTGCCCGTGCCTGCTTGAACCTATGTCTGACTTTGCCACATGGGTGTTTTTTGTTGTTTTACTTGTGTATTCGTTATTTTCTAACCTGCTGTATGACTTCCATGATTTATAGCCTAAGTGAAAATGTCCTATTTTCCCTTATCTCAATTTCTTCTAAGTCTGAGGGACAAAGAAAACCTCTTGAGCAACAAGATCATAAGCGCGCATGCTGTTTCCATCGACATCTGCAGAATATGGTTTTGCTGTAGGTGTAACGTGTTACATGATGTCTGATGGGGATTCTTTCCTGCTCCTCGCCCCCTTTCTGGACATCCTCCACACTTCACAGCTCCTAATGATACACTCAGCAATAGAGGATTTGTCCACAGAGCTCCTGTAACATGCCTGTCCAAATCTTAGCGCACATGTAGTTCCACATGACCAAAAGGTGAACCGCTTCTAAGCCTTGGTGACCTCCAACACATGAAGACTCTGCCCAGCGAAGCCGCCTCCCCTGCACCCCCCGGGTTTCCAAACATTACTAGGTGATGTCCCCTGGCATGCAGATAAAGTCGCATATGCCCCGTTTGACTCAAAATGGAAAATGGCATAAACCGGGGTGGGGGTCAGAAACACAGATCTAGTGCCAAACTCTTAAGTAGCCAAGTGGCTGCTGGTTGTTGGAACCTGGACCTCTTTCCCCCATAGTAAAGGAGAAATAGTAACAGCTACTATTTAACCCAGGCGAATATTAGGACACTCTAGTAAGACGTACGTGGTTTTCCATGAGGCCGAAGGTGTTACTGTCTGCGGGTGTTGAGGTCTTTATTTGCATCCCCTGAGGAATTGGACAGGAGTGACTATGACCTGTGTTTGTGGTAGGACCGGAGGGCAAACGGAAGCCCCGGGGACCAGTGGCTGTCTCTTAGTTGGACAGCTTTGCAGGAGGAGTTGGGGATCGTCCTTGGTAAGGGGAGGAGATGGGAGGAGATGGCTGCATGGGCACTTGCCCTGTGGGAGACCACGCTCCTTCGTTAGGTACTCAGAAGGGAATGGGGCCATGTCGCTGGCCTCGAGTGAGCTGCTCCTCAGGTGTGAAATTAAGCCCTGGTTCAGCTCCTCCCTGTCTTGTTAGGTCATAGTAGATGCAGGCCCACACCTGGCCAGGTGTTACTGCTGACTAGTTGGCATGACAGATCTGATGAAGCTTTGCAGGCGGACTGGAGATGCAGGAGTCCAGCCCTCGGACGGCCAGATGAGTTGGACGAGCATGCACATACACGTTCTCTTGCAGTGCTGTCTGCTTTATATGGAAATACTGTTATTTCATGTGATTTTATTTTTCTGTCATGGAGTGTACTGTTTTGAAGTAGCTCTTGGTCCTGAAAGTGTGAAAAGGGTCAAGGCTCGATGTTTCCTTAAACTCAGAGGGTAGAGCTAGCCCAGGTGGGGGCTCCGGAGCCACCAGTCCTTGAACCAGGCTCTTTTGAGACTCACTGACTTCAGCAGCTCATTTTATATCTATTTTAATTAGATGATGGAGTTTTTTCAGTTAAAAATTAAATGCATGTTCTTAAAAATGAGTTCAGAGTAGTAAGGGGTATATAATGAAAAATAAGCCTTGAAAACTTTGGGGGGTAATGAGTATGTTCCCTATCTTGATTGTAGTGATGGTTTCACAATGTATACATACGTCAAATCTTATAAGATTGTACCCTTTAAATATGTGCAGTTTATTGTATGTCAGTTATACCTCAATAAAAAGGATTTTCACAAAACCATTAAGGCTGCAGTCAGCCTCTGTAGCTCTCCCACGCACGACCCCGCTTGCCTCCTTCAGACATTGCCACGGTTTTAGTGTCTTGTTTATCCTTCCAGAATGTTCCTCCATACACCCACGCCAGGCAGACCTTGTTCTGACCGAATCTGCTGTACGACTCCTGCCTTCTCTGCCCTTCCAACACCTAACACTGTGGGTCTCACCAGTCATTTCAGTCAGATGCTAGCACATCCTTACAAATCTTGAGCCTGGGTCATCTTGGAAGCCCTTCTAGGGCCCCTTTCAGTTCAGTTTGGTTGACAAGTAAATTCTGAGAGAAGAGAAGCTTAGAGCTGGTGGAAGCTGGGTGGTGGTGGTCTGCGGTGCGTGGCGGCGCCTGGTCCCCTCCAAGTCGAGATGTTCTAACTCTCTCCTGTTTGCTCTAGTGGCAGTGCTGTGGGGCTTTTGGAGCTGATGATTGGAACCTAAATATTTACTTCAATTGCACAGATTCCAACGCAAGTCGAGAGCGGTGCGGCGTGCCATTCTCCTGCTGCACTAAGGACCCCGCGGTAAGTCAAGGCCCGCACGCTGCCGGCCAGCTCTGCGCATCGCGCCGAGACAGGGGAGGACGAGCAGAGTGATGGTTTTCTTGAAACCGCTTCTTACCTGCTCATTCCTAATTGTAGCCCCTAAAGAGGGCAGAGCACTCGGATCTTCCCAGTGGGAGTAATCATCGCTGACATAAATCTAGCAGCACACGCAGGTTCTTGCTGTCAGCCTTCTTGGGAGTCAGCTCAATAGAATTCAGAATGTTCCTACTGGCGGCAGCAGCAGCATCTTCCCTCTTTGGGTGCACAAGCCCATGGAGCTTGAGTAACTTTCCCAAGTCCACATTGCTAGCAAGTGATGGAGCTGAGCTTCAGACCCAGGAAGCCTGCCTAGAGTGCCTCTTATTCCTTCCTTATGAGAGGGACGGGCTTAGGTGAGAGCTCTCTGCATTGGCCGGAGGGGGCGGTCAGTGAGCCTCTGCTTCCTGACTTGGTTCTGGAGGGGTGAGTATTAGGGAAGGGGGAAGAGTCTGAGACGAGATTGTCTGCTAGGGAGGAAGACCACAACTGCCTGGGCTCTCGGTTGTAATGATGACAATAACTGCAGTTTGTGTTTTATTTAAGAAAAGAAAAAACGTGAAACCTGTTCATAACCCTTTCACCATGGGTTTGGTTGTGTTTTGGGTCACATCATGTGACTGGTACGTAGGATGATTTAAAATGCCAAGTGCCTTGTTGGAAGTTAAAAGCCAGGAGTGAGCGCTAGAGCAAGTGGGAGGATTTGCCCCTGCATGTGTGTGTCCCACACTCTTCAGTCTCTCAGGCCATCGGTAGCCTCCCCCACACCACCCTCCTGGAAATCAAGCGGAGCCCAGTGGGTGCTGATGAGCTCGGTGGCCGTTTCCCCATGCAAGGTGGAGCGAGTGGGGCTCTTTAAAAAGGGCCATGGCCTTGGGGTGGAACAGTGGTTCTCGGAGGGCTTCGGAGGGGTCTCTGGGCTGCTGGTCTGAAAGAGACTGAGAATCAGAAAGGACTGTGCTCTCCACTCTGAGACCTTGCCAGGAAGCCCGCCTGTCCCACTGGCTCATGTCTGCTCTCCTCTGAGGAGGACTGATAGGCAGGAGCGTGCCCAGCACAGAGCCAGCGGTGTCCACTCGGGTGGCCTCGTGCTGACCAGCAGCTACAAACTTCTGTCTCCGGCTCCTGGCCTGTGTTAACGTTCCATCAGAAGAATTATGAAGAGAATCAGAAGGCATTATGCCTCCCCTTTCAACTACAGACACTCTGGGTAGAGATTCCTCATTCCACAAATGCCGAGCTAATAAAACCCACCCAGGCCCTGCAGAGGGGAAAATAAACAAACCTAAAACAGGAGAACCTATGTTTCTGATGGGGCCTGAGAAGTCAGGGTGTCTGGTATCTGTGTGATACGTTGTTGGGGCAGTGTTTTGGTTTTTAATTATTAAAAGAATGCATTCTCATTGAAAAACCATTTAAGTGAGACAGCAGTATATAGATTAAAACATCGAAGTTCCCCCAAAAGAACATAAATGAAGGCAGTCATTGTGCTCTTTCCCCATGGTTTTAATGTGTCTCTGTGTTCTAACCTCTGTAAGCTCCCTTAGGTTGTCTTGCTATCCTTATATTTCCTGAGCCTCCGTTTTCTTCTTCTGGAAAACAGGGCGTATTTTTATACCTACTACGTTTTTTGTTTTTGTTTTTTTTAAGATTTTATTTATTTATTTGACAGAAACACAGCTAGAGAGGGAACACAAGCAGGGAAAGTGAGAGAGGGAGAAGCAGGCTCTCTGCCGAGCGGGGAGCCCGGTGCTGGGCTTGATCCCGGGGCTCTGGGATCATGACCTGAGCCGAAGGCAAGTGCTTAACAACTGAGCCACCCAACTTCGGAGGATTGTTGTAATAATTACTTGGGATGATGTATCAAAATGTTTATTTGACCTGGTGCCAAGGATGTCTGCATGCCCAGGTGCATTTGATTGATGACACTTAGCAGGGATCTTCTGCTGAGTCTTAGGTGGGCTTTGTGTCTGTTGACCTTTCTGTTTTCTTTCTCTACCAGGAAGATGTCATCAACACTCAGTGTGGCTATGATGCCAGGCAAAAACCAGTAAGTGGAGTCTCATCTTGTCACTTAGCACAAAGGGTGTTGGAGGAGCTTTTGAACTTGCATGGTGACACTGTGCTCTCCTCTTCCCCTGTGAAGGAAGTTGACCAGCAGATTGTAATCTACACGAAAGGCTGTGTGCCCCAGTTTGAGAAGTGGCTGCAGGACAATTTAACCATCGTGGCTGGTATTTTCATAGGCATTGCATTGCTACAGGTAAGACAAGGCTCCTTGGTGGATATCACAGGGAAATGATGCCCTGGGAAAGCCCTCCCCGTGACAGGACCTCTGCCAAAGCACCTTTTTTTTTTTTAAAAAAAAAAAGATTTTATTTATTTGACAGAGAGAAACACAGCCAGAGAGGGAACACAAGCAGGGGGAGTGAGAGAGGGAGAAGCAGGCTTCCCGCAGAGCAGGGAGCCCGATGTGGGGCTCGATTCCAGGTCTCCGGGATCATGACCTGAGCCGAAGGCAGTCACCCAACCAACTGAGCCACCCAGGTGCCCCCCAAAGCACGTTTTTAAGACACATCGGAGGGGTGGGGAATAGACCTAAGCTGTCTGGTTTGTATTTTATTTAGCCCTGATTTTAGATGCTACTACCCTGAAATCCTTCAGGAGATCTTTTCTCCTTTTCAAATGGAGAAATTGAATGGGTCGGCGGTTGCCTGCTGGCATTCCAGTGTTTCTGCGGGCAAAGTGGTCACTGCCGTGTGACAGGTGGGGTGGCCAAGGATGGTCGAAAGTAGATCCCAGGGGCAAGATTACGAATTTTTTAGAGTTTCACAGACTTCCTGGGTCCCTTTCTCTCTCTGGACCATCTTGTCAAAATGTTAGTAAGGGAAGGAAGCACCACTCACTTTTCCTCCTAAGCAGTTCCAAGAGCTGGGTTTTTTTATCTTACAGAGAGAGAATACTGAGAGGGTCACGAATAGGGCACGGTGGTTGAAAGAAATTAAAGACCTAAATGAATGGAAAGCCATTCCATATTCATATCGGAAGACTTAATATTGTTAAGATGGCAGTGCTCCTCAAATTGATCTATATGTTCAATGCAGTCTGTATCAAAATTAACAATTGCCTTTTTTGCAAAAATGGGCAAAGTCCATCCTAAAATTCATGTGGAAGTGCAACGGACCCAGAATAGCAAAACAAACTTGAGAAAGAGCAAAGTTGGAAAACTCACACTTACCAATTACACACTTAACTACAAAGTTACGGTGATCAGGGTGATACATAAGGTTGAACATATAGATCAGTCGAATAGAACTGAAAGTCAGAAATAAGCCTTGCCCTGTGGTCAGTTGATTTTTGACAAGGGAACTAATGGGGAAAGAATAGTCTTTTTAACAAATGGTGCTGGACCAACTGGATGTCTGCAGGCAAAAGAATGCATTTGGATTCCTACCTCACACCATATATAAAAATTAACTCCAAATAGATCAAAGACCTAAACTTAAGAGCAAAAGCTATTAAAACAGAACAAAACTCTTTGAGGACAGTGTATGTGTAAATCTTTGTGACCTTGGATTAGACGGCATTTTCTTACATATGATACCAAAAGCAGAAGCAACCAAAGGGAGTAGGTAAGTTGGACTTCATCAAAATGTAAACTTCTGTGCTGAAAAGGATACTGTTAAGAAAGAGAAAAGGCAGTCCACAAATTGAGAGAAAATATTTGCAAATCATTGTGTCTGATAGGGAGCTAGTATCTAGAATATATAAAGAACAACTCAGCAACAAAAAGACAACCCCAATTTAAAGATAATCAAAGGATTTTTTAAAAAAGACTTCATTTATTTGAGAGCATGAGAAGGGAGAAGGTCAGAGGGAGAGGCAAACTCTCTGTGGAGCTGGGAGCCCCATGCAGTCCTTGATTCCTGGACTCAGAGATCATGACCCGAGCTGAGCCTGACCAAAGGATTTGGATCAGATATATCTCCAAGGAAAGTACGAATAGCCAATAAGCACATGAAAAGATGCTCATCATTAGATGTTAGAGAAATTCAAATCAAAACCAGTGGCCTAGCACTTCACACATACTGGGATGGACATAATTAAAAAGGAAGACAATTGCAAACATTGGCAAGAATGTGGAGAAATGGGAACCCTCCTACATTGCCAAAGGGCCTGAAAACAGTAGTCACTATGGAAAAGAATTTGGCGCTTCCTCAAACTTAAGTGGAGTTCACGGAAGACCCAGCAATTCCACTCCCAAAAGAACTGAAAGCCTGTTTACCTGAAAGTTGTATGGGACATTAACGTTAGCACCAGTCATAATAGCCGAAAAGTAGAAATAGTGTAAATGTCCATCAGCTGATGAAGGATATTCAATATGTGGTTTGTCCATCTAGTAGAGTATCATTCAAGCCATCAAAAGGATTGAACTACTGGTACGTGCTACTGTGTGAATGAAGCTTGAAAACATTCTGCTGTGTGAACTCAAAAGACCACATATTCTGTGATTCCATTTATATAAAATGTCCAAAACAGGCAAATCCTAGAGATTGAAAGTAGATTCATGGTTGCCAAGGATGGAGGAATGGGAATGCCTGCTAATGGGTTAATGGGTACAGACAGAGTCTCTTTTCAGTGTCGAAATGTTCTGGAATTAGACGGCAGTGATAATCGCACACCCTTGTGAGCATACTGAAAATCACTGAAGTGTAGACTTTAAAGGACATAATTTATAGTATATGAATTATTTGTCAGTTTAAAAAAAAAAGAGAAGGAAAAGAGGATTCATTGACCAGGGAGAAGCCTGCTGAAGCTGAGTTTCACTGTTTGACTCTCTTTTCCTTCCTTTCTCAGATTTTTGGAATCTGCCTGGCTCAGAATTTGGTTAGTGATATTGAAGCTGTCAGGGCTAGCTGGTAGAGCCCTGCATCACTGCTGTAAGACACTGGACGCACCCTGCCTTCCTGACCCAGCAGCGTGCCCAGCCGAATCCACGCTGCAATCCCACGGGATGGAACTGCCGAGAACTTGGTGTTGGGCGGGGACAACTGGGAAATGCTGCTCTCTGACAGAATTAAAAAGATGACCAGTATGAAAGTCGTTGCGCCGTGAATCTCTGTATCCATGAATTTGTGGATGGTTGGATAATTACCAAAAAAGAATAAAAGGGAGGGTGGGGGACCCCACTGTACTTCAGTTTGTGGAACACATGGTCTTGTTCTCTCCTTCAGTGATCAGGGGGCTGGGAGAGGCAGTTTTTGCCCTTTGTCACACCTTGAAGGGACTTTCTGGTCCATGGCCTAAAGAACTGTATCTTTTCTAAAACCCAACCCCTTACCTGGGAGGGCTGTGGGGTTTTTTGTTTTGTTTTGTTTTTTGGGTTTTTTTGTTTTTTTTGTTTTTTTTTTTTTTTTGGCATCCCTTCACTGTACGTTTCAGGGACCTGTCATCCCAAGAAAAAAACAGCTTGTCTTTGGGTTCGGATGTTGTTACCACATTCAACAGGTCACGTGGATGGGCACCCCTGGTCTCTCCTGGAGTGCCTCTTTTAAGGGGACTTGGTATACCATGTGCATGGAGTAAGGGCATTGGAACACTTCACGATGCTGAATTTTAGCAGGAGAGATCGTTGTTCTCAGTAGGCCTGAGTTGTATTTATCAATGAAATTCAAGGAGAAAATGAGGTTAATGAAGAAGCATTAATTAATACCCCTCACCCCAGCCCACCAAATTAGTTGTTGGATTCTTTGGAGACTGTAATATTCTGGGTTTTGTTCTGCTTTTTTTGTGTGTTTTTGTTTTCATCTCACAAAAGTGAGAGCTAGGATACAGTTTCCCTTAAAGTGTTTTCTTACTCAGCTTGAGTATTAATTTTTTTGGTGTACCTTCCCTGCATGGTCTGTGAATCTGACAGTAGCAGCTCCTTTCCTGCCATCTTTCCTACAAACATTTATAAATGTTACTTGGTCAACATTTATTTCATAAGCTCACTGCCATTAGAGGTGTGGCGTGTCCTCGTTGGCTGGGGAGGGACCCGCCTATTGCAGATGCTTCCATGGACTCAACAATCCCTTTACCCTGTCAGTCTTCGGAGCCCTGTCTGCAGTACCACCCCCGCCCCCGAATAGAATTGAACCTAATTCTGAAACAGTGTCAACACAGGCAGAAATATTCTAATTTTTTTCTTTTTCTTCTTCCTCTCCTTCATCATCTTCTGGTTTTCGTTTTTATTAAAAAAAAAAAAATGCATGGCCAGAGCTGCTTGTGTTCTCATAGTGCAGACTAATCATCAGGATGGTAACAGAGCACAAATACTTTGGAAGTCAGTGCATCGATGAGGCAAGTGTTCTGTGATCCAAGGTGGGAAACCACTTTCAGGTGCTGCCACTTTCCCGTCCCCACTAGGCTGGGGTGGGATGAATTTTGCCTCCAGATTTGAATCCAGCTGGTTTCTACCAGGAGGCCCCTCTCCTGGGGAGCAGGTGATAGCCTGTGGAATGCTGGGAAAACCACAGGTGTATTTTACAGTGACGACCCACTTGCCAGCACAAAACTGGGCATCCAGCGAGCTTGCTTCATGGAAACTTCACAAGCTTTTCTGTTTTAGCCCCATGTTGCATCACGGCGACTGATGACTGTATCAGTCTGTTCAGAGGAAGACAAAGATTCTTTGAAAACTGTCTCCCGAGTGTGGGTGTGTGTATGATGGCATGTGTGTTTTTCTGTCTCTGTATAGTTAGAGATGTTCATTCCATATTCCGGCTGTAAGATGATTTTATGTCATCTCTGCCCCCACACAGTTGTCATTCTGTAATGTCATTCCACCATGGAGAAGACCTGAGCCCTACAGTTGGCACTCCTGTCTCTTTATTACCTCATTCTCCAGTGAACTCCATCTGACCAGTTGATTCAGAATCAGGCAAGATTCCCTCCCTTTGGCACATCCAGTGAAAAGCCAAATGGCAAGTCCAAGTGAGTTCTAAATTTTAATCACCCTTTATTTTTTACACTTGAGAGTGGTTGTAATTAAGGCTGTCATTAATAAACTGGTTCTGCCTTACATTGAGTTCTGTCTGTCTTCATTACCTGTCTTGGAATTGCAAGATTCTCTAATCCAGTGGCTCTCCGACTTTAGCATGCGTCGGAATCAACTAGAGGGCTTGTTGAAACCCATTGCTGTGTTTGCCCCAGCCCCAGAATTTCTAACTTAGTAGTCTGGGGGCAAGGGGCGTGAGAACGTGCATTGCAGAACAAGTTCCCAGGTGATGCTTTTGCTGTGTGTCTTGGAGGCACCGTTTGAGAAGCATCGCTCTGATCAGTTCTCTAAGAGGGAAAGGGATCTTTGGGGGTTTGGGAAGAAAAGGTCACTTTGTGCTGCTAGGTGCAGATGGAGAGCTGGGTATGTAGGAAATCTCTGTCCCTGAGGTCACTATCTTCTGGTTGCAATCACTTGGGGACCATGTAGGATACAGGTGATCAAGCCTTGCCCACTGTGGTTTTAGAATTGGGGAGCGAGAGTCTATGTTTTCTAAGAAAATGATTTCTAGTAGTCCCTGAGAACAAGAATTTTAAAAACCCATTTGAGAAGAGCCAACGTAAATTCCTTTCATTGTGAATTATCACCATAGAAAGTCTTTAAAACTATCAAAGACTTTTTTCAAAGATCAAATGAAAACAAAATTTTAAGGTTCATATAGCATTCTCAAACCCAAGTATGTCCCAAGACTTGTTTGAGAAACATTTTACCTCATTTCCCTGAATATTTGGGACCAAAATGTAATTTTGACTTTGAAGAAGTTTGTGGCAATTGGAGATAAACAGTAGTACCTCTTGAGTTTTCTTAGCTGTGCTGTAGGTTATGTACTATATGATGTAATCGGCCATTCTTGCTCACTGCAAACAAAGCCAACAAAGAAAAACAGGAAGTTCCTTCCCTGTTTAGAAAGTAGACTTGGGAGGATGCCTGTTAAGTTTCTCTTTATCTCCATTGTTTGGTTTCAACAAACATCATTGCTTCCATGATTTAAAAATACCTGATACAGTTTTAAAAAGTGAACACAGGAATTAAAGTAGAATTTTGTATCATGATGCACTTAAAAGAGAAGTCTCTTTATTTACTTTTTTCTTCCTCCTTTCTTCTCCTGAGGAACAAACTTTTTCCTTTCTCCTCAGCCTCTTTCCTGCTACAGGTCCTAGTCATCTTTCTCTCAAGGGGATTCTGAAAAGTGTCTCTTGGCCTTTACTTATCAGTGCAGAACGTTTTCTCATTCATGCCCTGTGTGTGTGTGGGCAGGAAGGGAGCCACTCTGCCCCTCTGTGGAGTCGGTCCCTGTGGGTTCCGGCTTGCTTGGACAGGAGCCCTGGGAAGTTGGTGGGCTGAACAATGAGGAGCCGGAGCCCAGGGACCTGGCTAGCCCCTTGCAGCTCACTGTCATTTATTCAGTGAAGCCCTCTTTCTCTAGGAAATCCTGTTTAGACCTCCAAGGAAGACCTGGAAACCTCTCCCCAGACACTGGCCTGTGGGGGGTTCATGGCTAGCTCTCTCCGGGGAGGTCATGGGGCTGCTTCCGGGTGCTGCCCTCTCCACAGTGAGGAGCGTGGTCTTTGTGGAGGAAGATGCAGCGTGGGCCTGGAAGTGTACTATTTTAGCCTCCTGGTGACATGATAAAATTTATATGACAGCAGGTAAGGCAGATGTGTCTGGGTGGGCATGAGGGGCAGAGGGGAGAAGGCAGTCTCTGCACAAGGACCAAAGCCATCTTTAGTCTTATCTTTGCCTTCTCTCGCTTTTTGGAGGAGCTTGTGACAAAGGTAGAATTTATAAAATTACACAAGTCCTCGTATTTAGGATTTCTTTAATTTGGGGAACTAAATACAGCTTCCTTTGCCTTGTTCATGCTGAGTAGTCACTTCTCTTATGGGCTCAGCACCCGTGACAGGATGCCCGAGCTAGTCCGCTCCTGCTATCCACAGACCCACACCAAACTCCTTGTGACCTGTGCTGGCCAGTGCAATTCACTCCTTTACTTCCAGGAGCTCCCAACTGGAGAAAACCTAAAGGAAGAGTTAAGTTAGTGTCTGGGTTTCACACTGTGTAAATATGCTCCAAAAAGAAAGCAGCATGCAAGTAAAGTAGTGTGTCCCATATTGTTGCTTTTCATGGAATGTGTAATTGCGCTGCAGGCGGGAGAAGGCCACCTTTTCATTCTGGAGCTTATCTTCATATATTTTTGCAGAGCAAATAGTTTGACAGGAACGTTTTAATGGCCTGCCCCCTAGTGGTAACCATGTAAAATGACTGACTGGAGCTGGAATAGTTACAGTGAGAATGAAATCCCTCTTCAGAGGTACCTATGTGCTTTGGAGAGACATGGGGGTTTGTGTAACACAGCTGTTTTCTGTGTGCTTTCATTCCCTTTACACACTCCTGGAAATGGCATAGCTTGTTTTGGAAAGGGAGAGAGCAGGATGTTAAGTCCCCTTCATGTATGTCCTGACCTTGCTAGGGGGGGGAGGCGGTCTTCATAGGATCCTGGGGCAGGGTGTGTGCGTGTCAAAGTTGGGCCCTGCCTTCCTGCCAAGACTCAGACGCAGTTTCTAGAAGAGGCAGAGGTGTCTAAAACTGCTCATCTACCAGGCATGCAATTCTCCCGAAGCAATGCCTACGACGTTTCTTGTGTGTTTGCTCCGAGCTCCGGTGTGGATCACCTGGGGTTTGATCTGAGAATCTGCGGCTTGGATTTTAAAGACTGGTAGGGTGTTGGGGTGGTCTGGATCACCAGCTGAACAGAAAGTGACCTTACCTGGAAACAGTTGTGACAGATGTCATTAGTTAAGATGAGGGTCCTACTAGAGTGGGATAGGTCTTCTGAAAGGGGAAATTTGGACATGGATACACACAGAGGAAGAATGCTGTGTGAACATGGAACGCCGAAGCCTGCCCAGAAGCCGGCAGAAGCTAGGAGGGAGGCGTGGAACAAATTCAGAGCCTCCGGAAGGAACCAGGCCTGCCAATACCCTTGGGCTTTGACACTCCACAACTGTGAGACAATGTCTGTGGCTTAAGCCACTGACTTCGTGGTACTTCGTTACTGCAGCCCTAGGAAACAAATACAGAGTTTGTTCAATGCCGCTTTTCAGGGTAGATGGGGAAGGACTGCTCTGAGGTCCGTGCGCTGCCTTCCAGCAGGAGGACAATCAGTGTGTGTGGGCCAGGGGCGGAGCACCTCTCTATTATTCTTTAAATGGACCCACCTGAACTCGGCATGGGGCGTGCTCTATCTGCTTTACGCTCTTGAAAAGAGTCTCAACATGTTCTGTGGACATCAACATAAGGAATGCTTTATTACATTATGATTGAAAATGGTGGGCCTGCAGTCTGTACTTAAGGATCTTCAATGTAACTTGCTATGGTGATTAAAGCCTTATAAATAAAACAGCTCTATTTCCATGATGTGTGCTTTCTTTAACTCTTGTTACTTTGTCCTGAATCAGCCCACTGACGGACACCATGCTCTAAGATGGGGCCAGAGGACTGCATCATCTAGCCCTTGAAGCAAACAGGTGGCCTTTACTCCATCCAAGTTTACTATGTTCCAGGCACTGCTATAAGCCCTCCGTGTACGTTTTTGAGGCTAGGTAAATTGGAGGAGAGAAAACCCTCACACACATGAAAAATTAAGACTTCGTCCCGAGTTCGACGGCTCTCTTCCAAGGTGGTGCTGGCCCAGCTGGGAAGAACGAGTACAGGGCAGCTGAAGAAGGCATCAAGGAGGAAGACAGGCTCGGCAGGGGGGACCTCGGCCAGGGCAGAGGAAGAAGGTGAGTACTGCTGGGGAGGCGGGGAGGGCCCAGGAGTGAAGTGCTGGTGAGCAGTGAGAAAGTGAAGCACACAGAGTCCTGGACTGTGGCCCTCTCCCTGGCTCGTGCAGGACCTCAGAAACCTGCTGAATGAGGGGCGTTGGTAACAGGTGATTGGTCGCCACCTCCTCTGGAAGAAAGAGGTGTCTGAATTAAGAGGAAGATTTTGGTAAAGCGTGTCTACAGGTACAAACCCCTGGCTTTTGATGAGAATACTTAAAAAAATCATTTTAAGTACTTGCCAGAATTGTCTATTTTGTGGAAAGCAAATAAAATAGCAACTCCAGCACTGAAAGCCCTCCCATGAAGTCACTGAAACTTTACAGATCAAATGGCTTTGGAGACCAGCAGGACAGCAGCAAATACCTTATTTCCTCCTTGTTTGGGGACCCAACTGTTTCCTCTGTCCAGTCCCACTGTCCCCGTGAGATGTGTATAGCCCAGGAGCTGGGGAGGTGAGCACCGATGTGTTGTGGGGGGCGGGGAGCGACATTGCACTGAGAGTTTCAAAAACTGCCTGCTGTGATCATACCTTCGCTCTGAGAGCTAATGGTGTGTATACTTGGTATTTCTGTGCTTTAAACAAAAGTTATTTGGGGCCTCCATCATTTTTATGTGCTAAAGGATCCTGAGGCCAAAAAAGTTTGAGAGATGCTGGTGTAGATAAATTATAACCAACCAATGATCACTTTCGGAAAGCTAGGCTCTTCCCAACTACATAAAGTGGGGCATTTCTTCTATTTCACACATCGACAGACCCCTAATATGGAAGGATTAAACACAGCTAATTTGTGGCACCTGCAGTTAAGCCTTATTTAAAGCTCTGTACAGTCAATACCTTATCTTTCGCATTTAAATTTTCAAGTGAAAATTGTTAATTTTCTTAGGATTTGCACCCAAAATCAAAAGAAAAAAAATAGACCTTTTTTCTGTTCGAGATTAGCATTTATGTTAGACTGCCGGTTACCTCACTGCCCAATCTCATGTGATGGGGACAGTTGCCACCGAGATGTCCGGAATGCAGAGCAGCACTGTCCTCCCTGCCTCCCATCTGCTTTAGGTGGGAACATGAACAGGAAAATGGCCGGCAAGGGGTTCATGCCTTTAGGAAAGACCATCCCAGGACTCTGGCTTCAAGTTTAATTTAATTTCTACTAATGCTTTCATTCCTCTATTTACCTGAACAATTGCTAATGCTGGCTCTCCACATGAGTCTTTTGAGGCTCCTGTACATTAAGTGTTCTATTCGGAGGGCGAGAGAGGGAAGGGAGAGTATTAAGGCAGGTAGGAGGAGTCAGGGGTTACTCATTCCCCTTGGGGGCAAAGGAAAGCCTTTATGAGATGTCAGTTCCTTTCTGGCCTCTGATAGAAAGAACTAGAGTCAAACTGGGCATTGGAACATAAGCCTGAATGACATAGTCACTGTGAATAGGAGGCTGGTCACTCGCTAAGCCTGAAGCACACTTTTGTTCAAAAACAGAAGTCAACTGAATACAGTTTCAAGATCTTATTGGCTTTATTCAACTGTTTAGGTTGAAGAATCGGGCAGCGTCTTTCTAGCACATAGAAAAAATTAAAATGTTTAACCCCCGTCCCCCCCACCATTCTGGTCTTCTCTATTTTCCACCGTATCTCTCGCCTCAGCCCTTCTGTAGGTATCCTCTGTCGTAGGATGCTCAGTGTCCTCTCCCGACAGACCCCTGTAACTCTGTTTATGGGGTTAACACTCTTACTTGTTAGCTTCATGTCAAAATTGTTTTCATCTTCTCCCCCAGTGGACCATATCTGTCTTTTCATTCTGTCCCAACATGGTGCCTGATGCACACAGTAAGAGCTCAGGATATTTTTGTGTCGTGAGGAAATCTGCTACATCAACAAGTCAGGCTGTTTGGGGTTTTTCTGAACTTTGAGAGTTAAAGGCAGTCACCCCAGTTGTTTTAATCCTTTGTCCTTTGTTTTAATGAGGTCTGTGTCTGTGGCTTGTGAGCAGAACAAGCTGTCCTCGGAGGTTTTGATGCTTTAGTGATTAGCCTTGCTAATCAAAATTTCATTCTGCTCCAAATAACAGAAAACCTTGCTCTAGGGGTTTAAACAGCAGGTGTGTGTCTCATGTATCACTGAGAGTCCTCAACACAGGGCCACTCCTCCAGTTCACTGAAGCTACTGAGGATTGAGGCTCTTTTCCCTTTCTGCTCCACTGTGCTTGGTGGGTGGGCCTTTGTACCTCATGGTTGCAAGAGGGCTGCTGTACTTGGGTAGCCCATATCAACATTTGAGGCAGGAAAAAGGAAGAAAAGGAGAAGGTGAAGTTCAGAAAGCTGGGACATTGGAGTATCTTAAACTTGGCACAATTTCCTCCTGAACAAAAAGGGAGTTCTGTCAAAAAAGAATGAGCTGAATATTCAGTAAATAACGCACAGTATCTACTTAAAAGACAAAATGTCTTTTAAAATTTTTATTTTTTTGGTTTTTCTGTTGTTGTTGTTGTTGCTTGTCCCACCAATCTGACCCTTGCCCAGGCCCACTGTTCCCACAAGTCCTGGCTTTGTAGACATTTGAACCCTGTCTGTGTCCCAAGTAGCAACTGATTTCTTCTTCCTCTTTTCCAAGCTCTGCCTCAGTTTCTCAGAAACCGAAGACCTTTTGTTTATTTGGTTCTTGTACTGATATTCTACTCGTCTTCCAGTATGGCAGAGATGTAGGGGGGCTCTGGCAGATTTTTGGTGCTGGGTTGACTGAGCCTCTAGAGAACACAAGGTTTGACAATGTCCCCGTCTATGCCTGAGCCTAGCTCAGGGTCTGTGTGATGCTTGGGGCTTACTTGGGGGCATAGGGAAGCATACTCCACTTCGCTATGTGCTGTCAATGAAACATGTAGGAACAGGGTGTTTCTGTTTGGGTTGGGAGGGTCCCCTATGGCGTAAAAGCCCCTGACTCATGGGATAAAGGGGATGGTTAGGATACTTTTGTCCTCAGAAGGGATGCATTTTTGACCCAGCCAAGAAGGGACTTTGTCAGTTTCTGCCATGGCCACGGTGCGCTCCCAGCCCTGTGAGGGGACAGGAAGGCCAGCACCGGCTCCCTCCTGTTAGCGGGGTGGATGGAGAGGGTACAGGCTTGGGCCTGGCTTGTGGCTGCACTTCCTGGTTATCTAACACCTGTCAGACCACAGCTGTCACTAGCCCTCGGAATGCAAGGCTTTGAGGGGATAAAAACAATGCAAGTTCGCGCAGCTCATAAAAATGCCCTTGGGTATTGGGACCTCCATTAGACATGACTTTTCCTGTTGTCTTCCTTCTTTCCCCCTAAAAATCCACTCCCTGTTCTCCTGCTCCAGAAGCAGATAGCCAGCAGATGAGGGCTCCACAGGGTCCCCAGTTTGCCCTCTTTGGTCTGTAGGAAGAATTGGGTAGCCAGGTTATGGAATCCTAAGGAGTATTAAATGAGGATTCTTATGGAAGAAGAGGCCCTCCACCCCTCTCTTCCTCTCCATGTGAGTGGTGCCTGGAGAGTGTTTATCGGCTTGGAACAAATCAGAGTGGTGGTTCACAGGCTCGGTGAGAGGTGCAAAAGTGCTGGTCGCAGTTGATGACACTTCTAAGAGGCAATTAGACTCCAATTAGCGAAGTGCCAGCTTCAGTGGGTGCTTGCAGGTGTGCTCTGGGCCTCCCTGTGTGGTAAGCGGGTGGCGGTCGATGGCAAGTGGGTGCCACTGACCTAAGGCCTGGATGCGCAGTTGGGAGGTGCTGCCACTCCGTCCTGTGGGCCCTCTTCCCCTGGGTGGCAGGTCCCCTTAGGAGATTAGGGAGGGCTCGGCAGGAGCAAAGAGGGTCCAGGAGGTGATGAAAGGACAAGTGGAATCGGGAGGGGGCAAAGAGGATCCCTGAATTGACAAGGACCTCTGAAGAAGAAAGCGAGAGGAATTAGAGGCAGAAAGTCGACTGACAGGGACTGACAGTTCAGATAATTTTTGGGAACTACGGCATCTACAAATGCTCATGACTTAGCATTTGGTTTTTCAAAAATCAAAATATGTTTTAAGTGCCCAAATGTGGTAAAATGGTTAAGTAAATTATAGTACATCTAATTGAAGAATATGCAGCCATTAAAAATGAGGTTCGTGAAGTAGAGTTCTTAGTAATGTGAACAAATGCTTATTACATAAGCGGGAAGGTAGAGGGCGTAGCTCCACATGGCCGAACGCTTGAACTGTGCACAGTATGTCCACACACTGGGCAGTTGCTGCGGGGGAGCATGCTGGAACCTCATTCCGAAACTGAGCATCACACATCAGTCCCAGGTTTAACAAAGCCTGCATCTTAGAGGGTAAGGGACTGCCCAGTCCGGTTATAGACACCCCGTACGGGTAACATCTTTTCCTCAGATGCTTTTCTTAGGCTAGGGCACACCTTGCTTGTCATGATTCCGGGGAAGGCACTGCATCTCAGTTTCCCTGATAGGGGAACAAGAGGGCAAGAGGCAGGAGCAGGGCAAGTGGAGGATTCACCAGGTGATATGATGAAGCGGTGGCACTTCCTCTAACTCCTGGGCACTAGGGGCTGAGTGGTGTAGGTTGAGAGGAATAGGAGTCATTAACACCTCCTCCCTTACTTTCCTTATCTGCAGAAAAAGTAAGTTATTATAGGAAAGGCATGGTGGGGGAGTGGGTTGCTTTCCTGAACCTTAAAAAAGGGGAAGGTGGGATAAAAGAATTCTATACTGATACTGCCTCAATTGAAATTAGAGACTATTTTCGATTCCTTCAGAGATGACTCTGAAATCAAAGCTACTCTCGTTAGTATTTCCTCCCCATTGTTCACCTGATTAGGGTAGCTCTTTATCTTCCGGTGTTGGGTTACAACCTATACATGTGCCTTTATATTATCTTAGATATAATTCAACCTTCCCCTCCTTCGTAAGTTCTTTTTTTTTTTTTTTTTTTTTTTTTTTTTTTTTTTTTTTTTAAAGATTTTATTTATTTGACAGAGAGAAACACAGCCAGAGAGGGGACACAAACAGGGGGAGTGAGAGGAGAAGCAGGCTTCCCGCCGAGCAGGGAGCCCGATGTGGGGCTCGATCCCGGGCCTCCAGAATCATGACCTGAGCCGAAGGCAGTCGCCCAACCAACTGAGCCACCCAGGCGCCCCCGTAAGTTCTATGTAATTGTAAGTATTGAACTGATGTCCCTATGCTAGACACGGGGATGGGACTGAGGACCAAGAAGCTGCGCAGAATATCCCAGAAGAGAGGACAGGGTCGAAACTGCCTTCCTCTGGTCCTGGTGATGAGGTGATGCTGACCTGGGAAGAGTCCTGTGAACTGTCCTAAAAGGAGAAAGGGTTTTTCATCTGAGTGCCCGGACTCTGTGAGGGCAGGGATGCAGCCAACTTCCCTACAGGCTTGACTCTTTATATGGCAATCCCTTCAAAACCAACCAACAAAAACACTATTCTGGTAGAAGGGAGGCCTATTTTAAAGTAGATATGGTTATAAAATTCAAAGTGAGCATTCACAGACGAATTTAGTTTTGACAGTAATCTGAAGGTACAGCCAGTTTCTTCGG